>JAGSMR010000574.1:0-18988 GCA_029286605.1 Sericinus montela
ACTCTTAATTAAACTATGTCCTTTCCGGGCTAAAAATTTACACATACCATTTGTTGTATTGTAATATATTTTTATAATAAATGGAAACTGACATGTTTTAACTGTTTTATTTCTTTAACAATCTGCATAAAAAAGTAACGATAAGCTCGTCGCTACCTGTCACGTTGTCCCAAAATCTTCCGGTGAAAGGTGGGTCGGAAGGATTTATCGTCTAGACTTCTGTCTACCTCTGTATTGGAGAATATGTGAATATGTTTCTAAAATAAAGAAATACCACGATCCCGTTACGCACGCTGAAATCAGCTTTCTGCCAGTTTAAGTCCCGTTGAAATCGGTCCTGGCCGTCACAGAGATTAGCCGGAACAAACGGACAGACACCTGAAACGTCTGGACCGATTTTGTGGAACTTTCACCTGGCTGTTAGCTGATGTTGTAAGGTGTAACTAAGGCTAGCATTATTTTAGAAACAATAATTGGGTTTCGCGTTAACTACAAAACCGCGAGAAGAGCCGCAGGGGCGGCATTTAGTCGAAGGCTGTTGTTACACAACTAAAGCTTACTTGCTTAGATGCTGCACCGACAAAAGCTTATGTTACTTTCGACTTATACATTACACTTATATAACGTACACATAACAGCGCAGTAGTCCACTGCTGGACATAAGGCCTCTCGCGTGCCGTAATCGCCACGCTTGGCCAGGCAGATTGGCGATCGCACTACCAGACACCTCGCAACCCTAACCTAACATAACCTAACTTAACACATTTGTACTTAGGACGGGTATTATTCCTTGGGGCATATAGACTAAAGGAAAATGTTATAGAGTAAATCTACTTTTCTACATGACTCAGGATTTGAAGTTCTTAAAAAATATTTACACACACCTTGAAAGAGTATATAGCAATTTGATTTTTTGATATATGTACATATTTCTATAAGTATATTATATTAAGTATATTATAAATTAACTAATGAATTCTTTAAATTAATTAATAGATTCTTTAAATTAATTAATAATTCTTTACTTATTTAATTTTGTATTATTATTAATTAATATATCTTTCTTAGTCAATGATTATACAACTGTCTGTGTATTAGATGTCTCCCGCAAGATGCTGCGACGACCTGCAGAACATTGCGGGGAAGTCGATGGTGCAAATGACACAGGACCTTTATATGTGGCGATCCTTGGAGGCAACATGTTCAGCAATGGGCTTCTGTTAGACTGTTATGATGACGATGATCATGATAAAGGAAGTACATGTCACATGAGGTATGCAATTACACTGGTAAATGAAGGTCATTTATTGAATGACAACATTTATCGATTGGTCTACCATCTTTAGATGTGTGTTTCTGTTTAAATATATTGAAGTTTTGATGTTTTATACTTTTTAGTATTTTGTTATTGAATATGTTGAAGCCTGTCATATATGCAAATTACTCATTTTACTAACATTATGACATACTTTTCCATTGTACATATAGATATCGCAATCTCATACTTATTGCTGCGTTTTTCGTGTATCTTTTCAGCATTAACATTATTAAAACAGAGATAAGTAGCTGCCCATGATGCAGTGAGGGGCAAGGGAGTTAAAGTTTCTAGGATTTAAACTTATAACAACTTCAAGTAGTTTCAAGATTAAGATTGGTATATCAATGACTTTCTTGGATTGGCTGTGAAGGCACCTCTAAATACTCTATGTACGTCGGTGCGCGGACGGCTGTCGCAGTTCCAGGGGCTGGTGCGCGCGGCGGGAGGGGGCGCGCCCACTCCCGGGACGAACACCCGCTGCAGCGTGGAGCAGGAATACAAACTATTGTGTAAGCTTGGTTGTTAGCGACCCCGCCTTCGAAGCTAGGGGTTGATGGTTACATGTGCATAGAATCCTCTCTGTCCGTGAGTGTCTCGAGGCGACAGAGGCCACCTACACCTGTCAAAAATACCAGATTAAAATGAGCAAACTGGTGACAAAAGCGATCGCCAATCACCGCCTGAATGATCGCGAAGCCTGCCATCAATCCTGAAATGGACTTTCATAGGCTGTTTTTATATGTACCAAACTAACCGCGTTCGTAGCACTATAACACAATAGATAGTATCACTTTGAAATCGGTAGAAGCCCGTTCTGTGATATCAGTATCACTACAGGATTAGCTCTCATTTGTTTGGGGCTAGCTCCTGCTACCAGTTGAATAATATACTCATTAAAGATGTGAATGGATGTGAATAACAGGATATATCAAACGCACATTGCATAACTGATATCAGTTCCTAACCATGACATTCTAAATAGTACTATAAACATTTAAAACATTAAGATAATTGCGTTCTCGCCAGGTATCCGGCTGCTGCCTGCTGGTTCCCACGTCCTCGGCGTCTGGGTCGGTGGGGCCCTGGATCTGGTCACGAACGATGCGGTCGATAATGAGGTGACTGAAACTCCTAATTAAAACTATGTCCTTACCGAACTAAAAGAATTTACTAATAATTTGTTGTATTGTATTTATGTTTTGCATAAATGAGCGAAGCATGTTTTAACTGTTTTATTTCTTTAACAATCTACGCAAAAAACAACGATAAACTCGTCGCTACCTGTCGTTGTCCCAAAATCTTCGGTGAAAGGTGGGTCCGGAAGTTAAACGTCTGAACTTCTGTCTACCTCTGTATTGGAATAATAAATACTCTTCAATAATAATCATCAAACAGATGATGCTTCCAGAGCAATAATTAGGGTTTCGCGTTAACTACAAAACCACAGGAAAGGCCGCAGGGGCAGCATTTTAGTCAGAGGCTGTTACACAACTAAACACTTACTTAGATGCTGCACCGACAAAAGCTTATATTACTTTCGACTTATACATTACACTTATATAACACACACACATAACAGCGGTAGTCACTGCTGGACACTTAGGCCTCTCGCGTGCCGTAATCTTCACGCTTAGCAGGCAGACCAGTCGCACTACCAGACACCTCGCAACCTAACCTAACACCAACTTGCTAACATTTGTACTTAGGACAGGTATTATTCCTTGGGGCATCTATGATGATATTATTCCCTGGGGCATATAGACTAAAGGGAAAATCTTAAAGAAGTAAATCTACTTTTCTATGTCTCGGGACTGGATATTGACGGCCCATTCATTTGTTCTTATTCCATAGCACAAGTGAGTTTGCTACATACTTAAGTATGAGACATCGGTGCAATGTATGTGATTTCAACTATCAATGTATGTTTCTACAACATGTATTGTTGGGTTAATTAATGTTAAGAAACTTTGAATATAATTACAAATTCATACTTAATTATTCAATCCAAATGTAACTTAGGCCATTTATGGCCGTATCAATAGTATTTTAACATAAGCCTAAAAGAGATATTGTTTGTCTAATTTTTCAGTGTTCGCAGCTGTGCGTTAATTAATGTTTACATAGTTTAATGGATAATTATAAATCCATTGTTTTTAATATTTAATTTTGCAATATACTGAGGCTATTTATAAAAAACAGTATTTGTAATAAGATTTCTTATATAATAATACTATCTCTTAACATTGGTTTTAAAGGGACGTTGTTTTGAAAGATGTTCAGTGTTCAAGTTAAACGGTCAATTATAGTTTACTAAGTTTTACTAGATAATTGTATAAATTAATAGTGAAACATTTAATTTTAATTAATATTCGGCCTATTTATAAATGGTACTTTTAATAATATTTCTAATGTAAAATATTATTTTAACATTAGCTTAAAAGGGATATTGTATTGACAAACTAGCCGGGGAGTATTCGATGCTGCAACCATGTTTGATGTTAATTTATAACATACAATTAAAAACTACATTTGTTTTAATATTTTTAATTAATGTTGTTAGTATGGATCCATAAACATTTATTGAAGTCTAAGTTTGATTTACGATTTGTCTGACCCATGACAACAGTATGTATATATTTATTAGTGGAATAAAAATTAGAAATTCGTCTATCGACACAGAAGTCTATCTCTAGCGGAGATAAAACAGAGCGAAAATTTTATAATGTTGGAAATACCGTATGAGCCTTTTTCCTAGACATTAGTCAGGCACGATCACCTCAGTTCTGGGTGTCATATTAACGTATTTATTTGTTTATTTGCTTGTATATGTACATACATTGGAGAAAAAGAATATAAAAATTCCCCATTTGAAGTTCTTAAAAATATTTACACACCTTGAGAAAGAGTATATAGCAATTTGATTTTTGATGATATATATACATATTTCTATAAAGTATATTGTATTAAGTATATTATAAATTAACTAATGAATTCTTTAAATTAATAAATGAATTCTTTACTTATTTAGTGCTGTATTATTATTAATTAATATATCTTTCTTAGTCAATGATTATACAACTGTCTGTATTAGAATGTCTCACAAGATGCTGCGACGACCTGCAGAACATTACAGAAGTCGATGGGTGCAAGCACCGGACCTTTCTGTGGCGATCCTTAGGAAGGCATGTGTTCAACAGTAGACTTCTGTTGGGCTGTTGATGACGATGATCATGATAAGAAGTACATGTCGCGAGATATTGCAATTACACTTTGTTAGATGAAGGTCATTAATGAGCCAACATTTATCGATTGGTCCTACCATCTTTAGATGTATGTTTCTGTTAAATATATTGAGATTTTGATGTTTATACTTTTGGTATTTATTATTGAATATGACCTGTCGTATACAAATTACACTCATTTTTACTAACATTATCACATGCACACCAGTGTACATATAGATATCACCAATCATATACTTATTATGCGTTTTCGTGTATCTTTCAACATTAACATTATTAAACAAGAGATAAGTGACTACTTGTAAGATGTACAGTGAGGGCAGAGTTAGAGAGTTTCTAAGTTTAAACTTATAACAACTTCAAGTAGTTTCCAAGATTAAAGATTGGCTATCGTGACTTTCTTGGATTGGCTTGTGAAGGCACCTCTAAATACTCTATGTACGTCGGTGCACTTGGACGGCTGTCGCAGTTCCGGGGGCTGGTGCGCGGCGGGAGAAACAGCGCCACTCCCGGGACAGGCGCAGCTGCAGCGTGGGAGCAGGTCGACTGACCCCGTAGCTTGGTTGCTAGCGACCCCGCCTTCGAAGCTAGGGGTTGATGATTTACATGTGCATACAGATCCTCTCTGTCCGTGAGTGTCTCGAGAGGCGACAGAGGGAAGCCCTACCTGCCCTACCTATCTCGAAAATACCAGATTAAAATGAGCAAGCGGTGACCGTGATCGCCAATCCGCCTGAATGATCATGAGAAGCCTGTAGAATCAATCCTGAAATGGACTTTCATAGGCTGTTTTGTATATACTCCGACTAACCGCGTTCGTAGCACTACTAACACAATGAATAAACATCACTGAAATCAGTGAGGCCCGTTCTGTGATATCAGTATCGCAGGCAGGATTAGCTCATTTTGTTTGGAGGGCTGGCTCCTAACACCAGTTAAGATAATATACTCGTAAGATGTGAATGGATGTGAATAACAGGATATATCAGAGCACTTTGTTACGGCGTAACTGATATCTGGTTCCTAACCATGACATTCTAAATGATATATAAACATTTAAAACGTTAAGATAATTGCATTCCTCATAGTGTCGAGCTGCTGCGCCACTGCACGGACCCCCACGTCCTCAGCGTCACCAGGTCAATTAGAGCCCTGGATCGGTCACGAACGATGCGATGCGATATTGAAATTGAGCTGGCTAATTAAAACTATGTCCTTACCGAACTAAGAAATTTACTAATAATTTGTTGTATTGTATATTTTTATAATAAATGAAACTGACATGTTTTAACTGTTTTATTTCTTTAACAATCTACACCAAAACAACGATAAGCTCGTCGCTACCTGTCACGTTGTCCCAAAATCTTCGAGAATTGAAAGGTGGGTCGGAAGAAGTTTAAACGTCTAGACTTCTGTCTACCTCTGTGGAGGAATATATGTGAATATGTTTCTTAAATAAAAAGTAGCCTACGATCCCACGTTACGCCACAAAAAAAATCAACTTTCTGCCAGTGTAAGTCCGTTGAAATCGGTCTAGCCGTCTCAGAGATTAGCCGGAACAAACGGACCAGACACCACAAACGTCTGGACCGATTTTGACGGGACTTTCACTGGCAGTAGCTGATGTTTGTAAAATATAACTAAGGCTAGCATTATTTTAGAAACAATAATTAGGGTTTCGCGTTAACTACGGAAACCACGGAAAGAGCCGCGAGGGGGCGCATTTAGTCGAAGGCTGTTACACAACTAAACACTTGCTTAGATGCTGCACCGACAAAAAGCTTATGTTACTTTCGACATACATTACACTTATAACGTACACACACAACAGCTTGCAGTAGTCCACTGCTGGACATGGGCCTCTCGCGTGCCGTAATCGCCGCTTAGCAGGCAGTTGGCGATCGCACTACCAGACACCTCGCAACCTAACCTAACATAACTAACCCTAACATTTTGTACTTGGGACAGGTATTATTCCTTGGGGCATCTATGATGATATTATTCCCTGGGGCATATAGACTAAAGGGAAAATCTTAAAGAGTAAATCTACTTTTCTATATGTCTCAGGACTGGATATTTATTGGCCCATTCGTTGTTTCTTATTCCATAGCACAAGTGGGTTTGCTACATATGAAAGTATGAGACATCGGTGCAATGTATGTGATTTTCAACCCTATCAATGTATGTTTCTACGTATGTATTGTTGGGTTAATTAATGTTAAAGAGAGCCTTGAGATATAGTACAAATTCACCATAGTGTTAATCCTACCGTGTAACCCAGGCCATTATGGCCATGTAATGTCAGTATTTAACATAAACCCTAAAAAGAGAATATTATTTTATCTAATTTTCCATTGCTTAGCTATTGCGTTAATTAATGTTTACATAGTTTAATGGATAATTATAAATCCATTGTTTAATATTTAATTTTAATATACTGAGGCTGTTATTTATAAAAACAGTATTTAATAAGATTTCTTATATAATAATACTATCTTTAACATTGGTTTTAAAAGGACGTTGTTTTTGAAAGATGTTCAGTGTTCCAAGTTAAACGGTCAATTATAGTTTACTAAGTTTTACTAGATAATTGTATAAATTAATAGTGAAACATTTTAATTTAAATTAATATTCGGCCTATTTAAAATGACCTTTTTAATAATATTTCTAATGTAAAAATATTATTTAACGACGGCTTAAAAGGGATGTTGTGATGACAAAACTGGCAAAGGAGTATTCGATGCTGCAACCATGTTTTGATGTTAGACGCAACATACAATTAAAAAACTTCATTGTTTAATATTTTTAATTAATGTTGTTAGTATGGATCCATAAACATTTATTGTGAAGTCTAAGTTTGATTTTGATTTGTCTGACCCTTGACAACAGTATGTATATATTTATTAATTGGAATAAAATTTAAATTCGTCTATCGACACAGAAGTCTATCTCTAGCGGAGATAAAAACAGAGCCGAAAAATTTTATAATGTTAAAATACAATATGAACTCTTTTCCTAGACATTGGTGGGCACGATCACCTCTGGTTCTGGGTATGTATTAACAATATTTATTTATTTATTTGCTTGTATATGTACATACATTGGAGAAAAGAAATAGCAAGAATTCCATTGAAGTTCTTAAAATATTTACACCTTGAAAGGTATATATATAATTTGATTTGTTGATATATACATATTTCTATAAGTATGACTATTAAGTATATTATAAATTAACTAATAAGATTACTTTAAATTAATAAGTAATTCTTTACTTATTTAATTTTGTATTATTATTAATTAATATATCTTTCTTAGTCAATGAAATTATACAAGCATGTATTAGAATATTACTCCTGAAGATGCTGCGACGACCTGCAAACATTGCAGAGTCGATGGTGCCAAATGACACCGGACGCTGTGGCGATCCTTAGGAGGCGTATGTTCAGCAGTAGACTTCTGTTAGACTGTTATGATGACGATGATCATGATAAAGTACATGTCACATGAGATATTGCAATTACGCTTTGTTAGATGAAAAGGTCATTTAATGAATGACAACATTTATCGATTGTCACCATCTTTAGATGTATGTTTCTGTTTAAATATATTGAAGTTTTGATGTTTCCTCTTTTAAAATGTTTATTATTGAATATGACCTGTCGTATGCACCGATTACACTCATTTTTACTAACATTATCACATGCACACAGTGTACATGCAAATATGTAATCTCATACTTATTATGCGTTTTCGTGTATCTTTCAACATTAACATTATTAAAACGAAGATAGTAACTGCGCATATAATATACAGTGAGGGGCAAGAGTTAAGTTTCTAAGTTTAAACTTATAACAACTTCAAGTAGTTTCAAGATTAAAGATTGGCTATCGTGACTTTCTTGGTTGGCAGCAAACTCCTAAACCTCTATGTACGTCAATTGCCTTGGACGATGGCTGTCGCAGTTCCGGGGGCTGGTGCGCGGCGGGAGGGGCAGCACCACTCCAGGACAGGCGCAGCTGCAGTGTGGAGAGCAGGTCTGAAACTGACCCCGTAACAGTTGCTGACCCCGCCTTCAAGCTGGGGGTTGATGATTTAATGTCATACAGATCCTCTCTGTCCGTGGTGTCTCGAGGAAAGGCGACAGAGGAGGAGCCCTACCTATCTCGAAAATACCAGATTAAAATGAGCAAACTGGTGACCAAAGCGATCCTTAATCGAAGCCTGAATGATCGCGGCCTGTAGAATCAATCCTGAAATGAACTTTCGTGACTAACATGTATATGCTCAAAAACCGCGTTCGTAGCACTATAACACAATGAATAGTATCCACTGAAATCAGTAGAGCCCGTTCTGTGATATCAGTATCCTGCAGGATTAGCTCATTTTATTTGGGCTAGCTCTAACACCGGTTAAGATAATATGCTCGTAAAGGAGTGAATGGATGTGAATAACAGGATATATCAGGCACTTTGTTGCGTAACTGATATCTAGTTCTAATCATGACATAATTAATATTCTAAATGATATATAAACATTTAAAACATTAAGATATTTGCACGTTCCTCGCCAGGTATCCAAGCGCACGCACTGCAGTTACGTCCTCAGCGTCACAGGTCCAATTGGGAGCCCTGGATCTAGTAACGAACGATGCGATGCGATATTGAAATTGAGCTGGCTCTAAATTCAAAACCTGTCTTTCCGAACTAAAATTTACTGTATTTGTTGTATTGTGTTATATATTTTTATAATAGTGACGACATGTTTTTGCTATTTTTATTCTTTATAATCTACGCAAAAACAACGATAAGCTCGTGCTACCTGTCGTTGTCCCAAAATCTTCCGGTGAAAGGTGGGTCGGAAGGATTTAATCGTCTAGACTACTGTCACACTCTGTAGTGGAGGAATGTATGTGAATGTTTCTAAATAAAAACTGGCCTACGATCCCACGTTGCATACAAAAAAATCGGCTTCTGCCAGTGTAAGTCCTGTGTTAAATCGGTCCAGCCGTTTTAGAGATTATGAATGTTGATTGAACTGAAACGTCTGGACCGATTTTGTGGGACTTTTCACTAGCGGTAGCTGATGTTATAGATGTAACTAAAGGCTAGCATTATTGCAGAAACTAATAATTAGGGTTTCGCATTAGCTACAAAACCACGAAGAGGCCGCAGGGCAGCATTTAGTCGAAGGCTGTTTGCTTAAAGCTTACTTACTTGGATGCACCGACAAAAGCTTATGTTACTTCGACATTGCTTGCCTAACGTACACGCTAACAGCTTGCGGTAGTCCGCGCGGACTTCTGCAAAGCCTCTCGCGTGCGTGCGCGGCGAACCCAAGTTAACGATCCTTTTCACCGAACCTCGCAACCTAACCTAACATTTGTACTTAGGACGGTATTATTCCTTGGGGCATCTGTGATGATATTACCATTACAGGCATATAGACTAAAGGAAAATCTTAAAAAGAGTAAATCTACTTTTCTACATGTCTCAGGACTGGGCATAAAGCATTTTGGAAACATTCAATGTTTTCTATTTGTTTTAAGTTGAGACTAGTAACATACGAGTATGTTGCGACGAAATAACAGCACTAAAACAAAGAGATACGTATAAAAAGTTAGAAATTATTTCAAGAACTATTTGTTCAGTTCATTTCCAAATAATATTCTGATAATAATATAATCCATTTAGTAACGGCGTGAAGAATATTTTGCTCCCTTTCTTCCGTGGATTGTTGCCAACAAACGACTAAAGGGATACAGCCTTGAATAGCGTTGGCAACCACAGTGGATTGCGGAAAGCCATCTCAAAATATGACCCATTCTCAGATGAAAGTATGGGCAGTAGCGTCCAAGGAACACTGAGTGGTCTGGTACTGCGATCATAATCCAACATGAAGCCTGGCGTTCTGTGAAAATCCTCCTGTGGGAGGGCCAATATCCTGCAGTGGTCTTTAACAGCCGATATGTATGTATATATAATAATATAATCAGGAAAGTTTATTGTTTGAATACAATATAATGAGTATTATAAAATATCTTAAGCTATTCACGGAATGAGACAGTAGTTACCATGTCTTGAAAACCTTAATGGTTGCGGGTTAAAATCACGCTTGGGGTAAATATTTCAATGTGATAAATGATTATAATATTTATCTGACGTATATCATTGCCGTTCCTTTTTGCGCACTTCAGACCGCATGAAATTTTGTTCAGGTGAAAAAATTCTAATACCAATTACTGAATGGTTATATTATTTTCCGCTGTGCATAAAACTTTCGATTGCTTTTATGAAAACAAATCAAATTGAAATAAAGTGATTTATCAACGAAAAAAATTTAAATATCAAAATGTCCGTAGCGCATAATCCGGTCGGATGAAAAATAAAGCGAAGCAGAATGTGCCTGATTGCGGATGTCGAGCCGGTGAAATCGGTTGCTGGCTGCACGGCGTGACCTTCTGACTTATTGTTAAAATCTACATTTACACAAAATTAGTGTCTGTTTGTTATATCAAATTAACAGCTTTTCGTATATAAAGTAAATGTATCTCATTTATAATAAGCTATTTTTTAAGCTTCAAGGGCGTAGCCGTTTAAGAAATAAATGCTAATATAACCTGCCTGAGACATGACTACTATCCGTCCTTAGTCTGCTGAATTGATCTGGTACTTTTCAAGATGATTAACCTATAATCTGCAGCAGCCAATTGCGTTCAAGGCTTTCTGCAATACTAGGACTATTGATTAAAATTAAAAATTAAAAATATGTTAAAGGTTAAAGAAAGGTCCTAATAGCGGAGGTGTGATAATATCTAATTCAGTCGAGTTTAATCCAGATAGTGGCTCGTACCAATTACTTTTTCAAAACTTATGTAGGATTAACATGTTAACTGAAATTAAGGGCAAGTTCCTGACACTTTCAGTATGATAGGTGGTAGGACAAAGATACTTTAATACAGCCTCATACAATACCGTAAATTGCAAGATAATTTAAAAAACATTGTCAAATCTAATGGAAATTAATATCATTTCTAAAAGTGTGGCTGAATTTAAAAACCATAACATTGTCATTGATGTGAATAACCCAAACTGAAAGAACCCAGATTAATCTTGGAACGAGTAGAATATTAGCGAAGCTCTCTAGATAACAATGAGCGGTGATTAAAATTCTATACATTTCCATTCTAACTTATTAAAATTTTTTTATAACCGCATTTTCCTTGCAAAGGAAATAGTCTAGATCTAAATTTAATTAACGATCCACTTTTTAACAGTGATAGAGCCATATTCAGCTTTTGTTGCATGAATGGGCCAGCTACATTTAGAAGTTCATGACCACAGAATACATGATGAGAGTCTAAAAAGCTTTTGCGTTTCATCTGAGTCATTAACTGGTGGCCCACCCCTCCTAATTCTGGGAGGGTCCTCTAAGGCGATAGCTGCTAAGCCTCTCTGTGTGCCGGGTGTTCACGGGCAGCGGTAATCGCATGTTCCTGTCATTCCTTCCCTTTCATCACTCTCACTCATCTGGGTTAATTTCCCCAACACATTTCCGTTTCCCACATTCGTCGTCCTGGTAATAGCTGTCCTCGGCATTCTCAGCATTCATGATGTTTCACGAGTCTTTGGTACAATACATCACTTTACACATTTCACATTCCTTCGGTCATGCTTCCTGACATTATCACCAATTATTAAAAAAAAACATAAGCCATCTTAAAAACAAAAGAAAAAAGCAATCTGAAACAAAAGCATCTAAAAAATAACAAGAGCATAACGAAGTTAGTTGTTTTATACTCAGTATTTAGTTATGCCTTTTTATTTTTACATTTAAATACCTATTTACTCAGTTGACCATGATAACAAAGAAGTAACATACAGATAAACATATAGCATATTAATAATAAAATTTAAATGAAACAATGCATTCATCATCTATCATTCTTCACAGAATTATTCTTACCAGTTTCTTGCATTAGAGACTATACTTCCCTTCTGTTGTGTACTTCATACAATGCTGAGCTAGATGTTCTTGTGAGCCCCTCAGTAGCACTATCATTTTTTGTAGATCATAGTGATCATTCCATTTTGTTTGGTTGGCGATTATCACCTTGTAAGATCCTAGATGTTTAGGTTTTAGTTTTAGGTCCTGAACCAAATTATTGTAAGTTTTATATACAATGTCTCCAACTTTGTATTGTAGAATGTCCTTTTCTTTTCTATTACAGCTTTTGCATTCTCTTCTAGAACTCTGAGAATCTGTTCTTTGCCTGTTTCTGAGATCTCTCTATTTTCATTGAACACTTGTATGTGTACTCTTCCTGTAACTCTTGTATCTTCTTGTCTTCTTTTACTCGCATTTGCACCTACAAGTAGTTCTAGGGTGTACAACAGTTGATGCTTCTTGAAAGAGTGCTATTAATGGCTCGAGGCAACTAATGTGTTTGTACCAAAGGCCAGAGTTCTCTAAACGACTTCGTAAGTAATGGAATTAATATTCTGTGTATTCTCTCTAGGCATCCATTGCCTCGTGGAACACCGTCGTAATAGTCCATGTAGAATCTTCCCCTCCTTACAGTAATCTTGAAACTCGCATGACTAGTGAATGCAGTGCCTTGTCAGTGATTATTCGTCTAGGGTTTCCGAAGGTTGGAAGGATGGATCTCAATTTATTATTTAGTCTCTCGGCGAGGTGCTTCTTGTTGAAACAATAAACAAATTGGCAAAAGCGCCCACCACTGTTGATATATGGTTATACTGTTTACAAGTTTGCGTCAAAGTCAACATGATCCAAATAGATGGGATACTGTTCAAGGGAATACTGTTCTTCTCAATTGGATGCAGAAATCCTTCTTGCTTCCCTTCTTTCTTCGTAGCTAACAGGCATGGAATACATGTCACTATAAAATCTTAAATTTTCTTATCTAATCCTGTTATGTAATAATCTCTTTCAATAGCTTCTTTCAAATATTTCTTCTCAGAAAAATGTCCATTGTACACCTTCTTCAATACTTCTTTCTCCAACGTCTTAGAACAACAGTAACTTCTTATCTCCTTTGTACAATATATCATTTTCATCCCAGTAATCTTAGTATGTATTTTCCTTCAAAACTTCTTTTATAGCTGAGAGCCCTCGTCCTGATCTTGCGCTTGCTTTACTTGATCATGTAGTGTAGTAACTGCCACAAAGGGATAACGGCTCAAAGCATCGACACGCCTCATTTTGTTCCAGAACGATGCTCTATTTCGAGGTCTGTATTCATTGAGGAATAATACCCAGCAGGCCTTGGCGAAATATCCTTCTTTTTCAATGGCACTTCCAAATGCCTTACAATCCGTGACAATTTTAAAATATATTCTATACAAATACTGCCTGAACTTCTTTATACCTTCAATAATATTGGATTTGCCTCAGTTCATAGCTTGAATACCTTAATTGAGCATCATTTGTCTTTCGGCTCATGTAATGAACGCTGGGTGGAACCTGTATCTGGATAATTACTGCATGAGTATGGCCGTACCATCCGTACTCCATCTAACGGGATTAAAAATCTTTAACACAGGACTGGATGCACTAATCTCTCTTTTAAAATATTAAATGCTTGTCTTTGTTCATCTTCAAAAATAAATTCTTTTCCTTTCTTTATAAATCTGTGAGTGGCTTAGAAATTAGGGCATAATTTTCAATGCTTTCTGAAATAGGAGGTAAAACCAATGAAACTGTGTAGTTGTTTGACATCTTGTGGTTCTGGGTACATATGGACAACTGTGTTTTCTGGACTTGGTTTTATTTCCCATTCCTTATCATGTGGCCCTAAGTATTCAAGATTTCCGGTTTGATCAGGTCAACCTTCTTCCAATTTATCTTTAACCCATATTCTGAAGCCCCTTTCAACACAAGCTGAAGTCCTTCCATAAGCATTCTTCACTTTCTGCTGTAACTAGATATTGACCAATGAAAATCATCATAATGCCTTGCGAAATCCCTGAAGATAATGTTTATGAATTGCATAAAATACTTTACAGGCAGATATGGACAAACCGAAAGGGCTCAGAAGGAACTCAGATTGGCCATGGAGTGTCACAAATGATGTGTACGGGATAGATTCCTTGGCACCTTGAAGGATGAAAGAGCATTCTTTAAAATTCAAAACACTAAATATTTTGGCTTCCACACAGTTTATCTATCATATTGTCGATCACTGGTAATGGAAATTCATCTTTAAGAATGTTTTTGTTTAGCAGTCTACAATCCACAAGCCCTAACTGAACCATCTTTTTTTTTCTCACTAATACCAAAGGACTTGGTATTCTGAAAACTTACTTGTACTACACCATCACATCCATCCATTCCTTTATCTGCTCTTCCAACTATTCTCTGCTCTGCCAAGGACAAACATCGTGTTCTCTGGGCGACAGGCACGTCATCTTTAAGAACAATCTTCAGCTCAAAAGGTGCATCTTTCAATTGGGTTGGATTATAACCTTCAATACACCAAAACTTTTTCCTTATGGAATAATCAAAATATGCTCCAACTTCCAAAGTGGGATCACAAAAAACAACACAACTTAGGCATCCATTCATCACTTTCAGACAAAAATTTCACTTTGTACCCATTCATTATCATGGTTATTTTTCGTAGTAATTCTAGGCCCTGGAAGTGTATCAAAGACACCAACAACTTTGTTCACTATAGCAAATAACACGTTTTGATAGTTTTCCGTCGATTATAATGTCCAAGAACATCTTTCCTAATGAATTCACCCTCGTACGTCGAGGTCCGTCAAACATAAGTTATCTTCGTATTTTCTACTGTTCCAACGGTGACCAGAGCAGCACCATCGTGTTTAAATTGAAGTCGCTGCCAGTTCAATTAAAGCGTTCACTGTTAATTCATAATCTTATTACTAATCATCGGCTTCGTTAGAGAGAGATGATTTCTTGTTTTGTTTACGTTATTTTCCACCTGCATAGCCTCGTTCCACCTTTTGACGTCTACCAGCTGTCACAACTGCTGTCACTTGTCGCACCATCCTGAAGTTAGCTGAGCGCAGTTTTGCCGACTGAGATCCTACTGCCAACCACGATCTTGCGCTGCGTTAAGCATGGACTGTTTACCGACGGCCGAGCCTTTACGCTGCGTTTCGTGCTCGCGCCGCCGCCAGCCCGCAGCCCTAGTGCATCGTGATCCAATATAGCCGTACTGATTACAGCGAAAACACTTGAGACCCGTTCCGGACAATGTGTCGAGATGTGACTGTTTTCGCGCAGTTGTAACAACGTCAGAATGGATTTTTCTGTTTTCTTTCTTACAGCTGTTTCGGTTCCCGCTTCTTTCTTCGCATCGTTTACCATCTTGAATTCCTAAATTACTAATTTCTCTTTGAGCATAGTGTACGTCGTTGCGCCATATAAAATAATTTCGCTAGCGCCGTCGATTATCCACTATGTACTGGATAACCCAACATAATCAGGAAATCTCACTTTTTCCCAATTCTCTCATCGCGGCATATACTGATAATGACTTTCGTCCTTACGCTTCATTCTGTTGCCATCCGCTCATGCATTTCTTTACTGTTGATTATCGGAAGCTCCTTTTGTATAGCCATCTTGAGCTCAATGTTACGTCTTAGGCCTTTTCCGACTTCAAACACGCTAATGCCGCCCGTTGCCGCACAAGACCTGCGCACGATTATGATTTCTGTTGCGCGGTCCAACTAAATAACCACGTCTCAGTTCCGCCGGAATATTATAAAATGGCATTACATAGAATTTTTCTATTCCAAACTGAAAATTATTGTAAAATATTATTAAATACAAATCCCACTGAATTCTATTTTTCGAAAGTTATACTAAGGTTTTTAATGCAGAAGTTTTTTCGTTTCTTTACTTCTAATGAATGCCGATTTCAGGAATTCCAATTAACTACAAGTTTATAGTATAAGAAGTTATTGGAAACAGAAAATGTCATTACGGGATAAAAACTTTCTCATGTGGCATTTCTCTCAGGTGGCAGGCGCATTACCAATGTGTTTTCAAAACCTATGTACGATTCACATCGTTGGCTTTGACATAAAGACGGCGGCGGGCTCTAACTGTTTTGTTATCCCAAAAATGTCTTCAATTGAAGAGTGGGAGGACAGGACTTAATTGTCTAAAGAATAAGACCTCTGTCTACCCCTGTATTGCAGAATAGCGAAGGTAATTATTTATTTATTTCATGCAGTTGATTTTCTACAATCCCTTCTTTCGATCAGTAGCTCTCGATACATGAGGCTTATAATTATATCTTCACAGTATTAGGAATGCTAGGTTGGACAGAGTTCAGTCATTACAATAGTTTCAGCGCACCTTTTTATAGTGCTTATTTGAAAGAATATTTATGTCCAAGCCAACGCTATTACATGCCGTATACATGCATAAACAAATATTTGTAAAATATATTCATCCCACTTTTAAATATGAATGTCCCTTTCCTTTTATGAATATCATGTTTTACTGAAGGTACATAATTAACGGCATATAAAAATTATTTATATGATACAATTTACCAATATTACATCCAGCGATTGATTTCTAAACCTATCTCACTTTATAGTGCAAACTCCTCTAATAGAAAAGAAACAGGTGGAAGAAACAACATAGATATTCTATCTTTTGTATTTTTTAAAATAACGAAAATACAGTTTCAAACATTAAATGATTAGAGTTAGCATTGGAACGTTCAACTCATTCTAGAAATTTTTTAAAGAAGCATGAAATGGAATGAATTCAATCACGTTATTGTTTTAAATTTATTTTGAGATTATTATTACTCCTAAAGTCACGACAATAAATTGGTTGGGTCGGAATTTCGAGTCAAAGACCGAGTTCAATCCCCAGTGGCCGGTTCGTACCAATGGGTTTTAAAACCTATGTACGGAATTACATCGTTAGCTTGGACATAAAGGCAGCAACGGAGCTCATCACCTGTCACGTTGTCCCGAAAATATCTTCGGTGAGGTGGGTCAAGGGACTTTATTGTCTAGACTAGACCTCTGTCTACCCCTGTATTGGGAATTGCGTGGTCACTTGTGTGTACTACGACAGAAAAACCACATTTTTATGGTGTGGTGCCAAGTGAAACCAGTTGCTGCTATGAATAATGAAGGAAATGTACTGAAAATAATGAATAAATAAAATAAATAAATATCTTCACGCAATTCCCAATGAGAGGTAGACAGAGGTCTAGTCTAGACAATTGTCCTTTGACCCTTCCACCGAAGATATTTCAGACCAACGTGACAGGTGGTGGGCCGTATGCGTCTTTATGTCAAGCCAACGATATAAATCGTACATAGGTTTTGAAAAACCCATTGGTGAAGCCTGCCTGGGGACCGAACTCCGGGTCTCTTGACTCGAAATTCCATCCCTCGGCTATCATGGCGGTCACGTGGTGTCGGTAAATATTTTAATTAAGTTTCTTTTAAAAGAAATTCTAGACATAATAAGACATTAAGAACTCCCGGGGCTTCATAAGCTACAATGGAATCAAAAAGTTAAATAGTGCGGATAATGTTGTACTGACTTCATAGACATTAAAGTTGTAGATTTATTCTACTTTGGTACAAAAATAATTATTACAAGTTCAAATAAAGTTACATATTAATGTCATGATAGCCAGTGGTTCGATGATCGGAATTCGAATCTAGAGACAAGAGTTCGCCTTTATAAATACAAAATTAAATAAGTAAAGAATTCATTAATTAATTTAAAGAATTCTTTAGTTAATTATAATATATAATATAATATACTTTATAGAAATATGTATATATATCAACAAAATCAAATTTACTATATACTCTTTCAAAGGAATTGTGTAAAATATTTTAAGAACTTCAAATGGGAATTTATATTCTTTTCTCCAATGTATGTACATATACAAGCAAATAAATAAATAAATACGTTAATATGACTTACCTAGAACTGGTGATCGTGCCCGACAATGACTAGGAAAGGTTCATGTGTCTTTCCAACATTATAAAAATATCTTTCGCCTGTTTTATCTCCGCTAGAGATAGACTCTGTGTCGATAGACGAATTTAAATTCTTATTCAATGAATAAATACACACATACTGTTGTCAAGGTCAGACAAATCAAAATCAAACTTAGACTTCAATAAATGTTTATTGATCCATACTAACAACATTAATAAAAATATGAAAACAAATGTAGTTTTTAATTGTATGTTGCGTCCCCAGCATCAGAAATATGGTTACAGCATCGAATGGCCCCAGCTGGTTATCAATACTACATCCCACCCAAAGCCAATGTTAAAATAATATTTTTACATTAGAAATATTATTAGAAAGTACCATTTTTATAATAAACCCGAATATTAATTTAAATTAAATGTTTCAAATAAGTAAAGAATTCATTCATTAATTA
>JAGSMR010000575.1:0-21647 GCA_029286605.1 Sericinus montela
ATTTAAAGAATTCTTTAGTTAATTATAATATATAATATAATATACTTTATAGAAATATGTATATATATCAACAAAATCAAATTTACTATATACTCTTTCAAAGGAATTGTGTAAAATATTTTAAGAACTTCAAATGGGAATTTATATTCTTTTCTCCAATGTATGTACATATACAAGCAAATAAATAAATAAATACGTTAATATGACTTACCTAGAACTGGTGATCGTGCCCGACAATGACTAGGAAAGGTTCATGTGTCTTTCCAACATTATAAAAATATCTTTCGCCTGTTTTATCTCCGCTAGAGATAGACTCTGTGTCGATAGACGAATTTAAATTCTTATTCAATGAATAAATACACACATACTGTTGTCAAGGTCAGACAAATCAAAATCAAACTTAGACTTCAATAAATGTTTATTGATCCATACTAACAACATTAATAAAAATATGAAAACAAATGTAGTTTTTAATTGTATGTTGCGTCCCCAGCATCAGAAATATGGTTACAGCATCGAATGGCCCCAGCTGGTTATCAATACTACATCCCACCCAAAGCCAATGTTAAAATAATATTTTTACATTAGAAATATTATTAGAAAGTACCATTTTTATAATAAACCCGAATATTAATTTAAATTAAATGTTTCACTATGAATTTATACAATTATCTATTAAAACTTAGTAAACTATAATTGACCGTTTAACTTGAACGCTGAACATCTTTCAAAACAACGTCCTTTTAAAACCAATGTTAAAGATAGTATTATTATATAAGAAATCTTATTACAAATACTGTTTTATAAATAGCCTCAGTATATTAAAATTAAATATTAAAAACAATGGATTTATAATTATCCATTTAAGCTATGTAAACATTAATTAACGCAATAGCTGAACACTGAAAAAAATTAGACAAAACAAAATCTCTTTTGAGCTTATGTTAAAATACCATTGGACATAGCCATAAATAGCCTTAATTACATTGCATGGAATAATTAAGTACAGATTTGTAGTATATCTCAAGGCTCTCTCTTAACGTTATTTAACCCAACAATATACAGCCAGAAACATACGATGATAGAGTTGAAATCACAGCGTGCACCGATGTCTCATGCGTAAGTAGCAAACTCACTTGTGTTATGGAATAAGGAAACAGCGAATGAATACAAATACCCAGTCGAGACGGAAAAAGTGGGTTACTCTTTAAGATTTTTCCCTTTTAGTCTACCTGCCCCAAGGAATAATATCATCATAGATGCCCCAGATAATACCGTCCTTAGTACAAATGTTAGATTTAGGTTATGTTAGGTAAGGTTGCGAGGTGTCTGGTGGGTGCAATCGCCAATCTGCCTGCCAAGCGTAGCGATTACGGCACGCTGTTATGTCAATATACGATTATATGAAATTTGTAATGTATAAGTCCGAAAAGTAACACTTTTGCCGATGCAGCATCTAAGAAAGTAAGCAGTTGTGCAGCAACCTTCGACTAATGCTGCCCCTGCAGCTCTTCTAACGGTTTTAGTTAACGCGAAACCTAGTGTGTTCCTAAAATAATGCTAGCCTTAGTTACACCTTACAACGTCAAAAGCTACCGCCAGTGAAAATTAATCGAAAATCGGTCCGGACGTTTCTGGTGTCTGTCCGTTGTTCGGCTAATCTCTGGACAGCTGAACCGATTTCAACGGGTTTTACACTGGCGAAAGCGTTTTTTGTGGCGTAACGTGGGATGTGAAACTACTTTATTTTAGAAACATATTCATAAGATTCACACCAATACAGTGGTAACGGGCAGAAGTCTAGACGATTAAATCCTTCCGACCCACACCTTTCACCGAAGATTTTGGGACAACGTGACGGGTAGCGACGAGCTTATCGTTGTTTTTGCGTAGATTGTTAAGAAATAAAACAGTTAAAACATGTCTTGATTTCCATTTATTATAAAAATATAACACAATGCAACAAATTATTAGTAAATTTCTTGGTTCCGGAAAGGACATAGTTTTAATTAGGTTTCAGCTCCGTTTTCAATATCGCATCGCATCATTCGTGAAGCTAAGATCAGGGCTCCCAATTGGACCTGGTGACGCGTCGAGGACGTGGGGGTCCGTGCAGTGGCGCAGCAGCTCGGATCACCTGGTGAGGGAACACATGCAAATATCTTAACGTTTAAATGTTTATATATCATTTAGAATATTAATTATGTCATGGTTAGGAATTAGATATCAGTTACGTAACAAAGTGCTCTGATATATCCTGTTATTCACATCCATTCACATCTTTACAGTATATCTTAACCGATGTTAGGAGCTAGCCCAAACAAAATGAGCTAATCACCAAGTGATACTGATATCACCAGAACAGGCTCTACCGATTTCAGTGATACTATTCATTGTGTTATAGTGCTACGAACGCGGTTGGTTTGATATATACATAAAAAACAGCCTCTGAAAGTCCATTTAGGATTGATTCTACAGGCATCTCGCGATCCATTCCAGGCGGATTGGCGATCGCTTTGTCACCAGTTGCTCATTTAATCTGGTATTTTCGAGATAGGTGAGGTAGGTAAGAGGTGGTAGGGCTCTCCCTCTGTCGCCTCTCGAGACACTTTCGGACAGAGAGGATTCGTATGCACATGTAAATCCATCAACCCCTAGCTTCCGAAGGCGGGGTCGCTAGCAACTAAGCTACGGGGTCAGTTTGTATTCTGCTCCTCCGCTGCCATGCCGTCGGGAGTGGGCTGCCCCCTCCCTCGCGCACCCAGCCCCCGGAACTGCGACATGTCCAAGTGCACCGACGTACATAGGTATTTAGAGGTGCCTTCACAAGCCAATCAAGAAAGTCACGATGGCCAATCTTTAATCTTGAAAATGCTTGAAGTTGTTATAAGTTTAAATCCTAGGAAACTACAACTCTGCCCTCACTGTACATATTTTAGTAGCTACTTATCTCTGTTTTAATAATGTTAATGTTGAAAGATACACGAAAACGCATAATAAGTGGCGAGATTGCGATATCTATAGCACTGGTGTGCATGTGATAATGTTAGTAAAATGAGTGTAATTTGCGTGTTGACAGGTCATATTCAATAATAAAAATACTAAAAAGTATAAAACATAAAATCTCAATATATTTAAACGAAACATACATCTAAAGATGGTAGACCAATCGACAAATGTTGTCATTCAATAAATGACCTTTCATCTAACAAAGTGTATTGCAATATCTCATGTGACATGTATTTCTTATCATGATCATCGTCATCGCATAACAGTCTAACAGAGAAGTCTACTGCTGAATTTACGCCTCTCCTGGGATCGCCACATAGAAAGGTCTGTGTCATTTTGCACCCATCGACTTCCGCTTGTGTTCTGCAGGTCGTCACCAGCATCTTGCGGGGACATTCTAATACAGACAGTTTGTATAATCACGTGACTAAGAAAAATGTATTAATTAATAATAATACAAAATTAAATAAGTAAAGAATTCATTAATTAATTTAAAAATTCTTTAGTTAATTATAATATAACAATATAATATACTTTATAGAAATATGTATATATATCAACAAAATCAAATTGCTATATACTCTTTCAAGGTAATACATAAATATTTTTTAAGAACTTCAAATGGGAATTTTATATTCTTTTCTCCAATGTATGTACATATACAAGCAAATAAATAAATAAATACGTTAATATGACACACCTAGAACTGAGGTGATCGTGCCCGACTAATGACTAGGAAAAGAGTTCATATTGTCTTTCCAACATTATAAAAATATCTTTCGCCTGTTTTATCTCCGCTAGGGAATAGACTCTGTGTCGATAGACGAATTTAAATTCTTATTCAATGAATAAATACACACATACTGTTGTCAAAGGGTCAGACAAATCAAAATCAAACTTAGACTTCAATAAGTATTTTATTGATCCATACTAACAACATTAATAAAAATATGAAAACAAATGTAGTTTTTAATTGTATGTTGCGTCTAATCAAATATGGTTACGGCATCAGATAGCCCCAGCTGGTTTTGTCAATACCATCATACCCAGCCCAATGTTAAAAATAATATTTTTACATTAGAAATATTAAGTACCATTTTTATAAATAGGCCGAATATTAATTTAAATTAAATGTTTCACTATAATTTATACAATTATCTATTAAAACTTAGTAAACTATAATTGACCGTTTAACTGAACACTGAACATCTTTCAAAGTAACGTCCCTTTTTAAAACCAATGTTAGAGATAGTATTATATAAAAAGAATCTTATTAGTACTGTTTTTATAAATGGCCTCAGAAATTATATTAAGGAATTAAATGTTAAAACAATGGATTTTATAATTATCCAAATTAAAACTAATAAACATTGATTAACATAGTATTTATGAACACTTTGAAGGAATTAGACAAAACAAAATCTCTTTGAGCGTATTAAATACAACCTATCTAAATAAGTAAATACTCATTATTATGTCTCCAAGGCTCTTAACGTTAGTGTGTAACAATACATGCATGAAAACATACATTGATAGGTTGAAAATCACATACATTGCCGATGTCTCATGCGTAAGTAGCAAACTCACTTACATGTTATGGAATAAGAAACAACGAATGGGCCAATACCCAGTCCGAGACATGGAGAAAAAAGAAATGGGTTACTCTTTAAAGATTTTCCTTTAGTCCTGTACTGAGAATAATATCATCATAATTTAGGAATAATACCGTCATAGTACAAATGTTAGAGTTAGGTTATGTTAGGTAAGATTTGCGAGGTGTCTGGTAGTGCAATCGCGATCTGCCTGCCAAGCGTGGCGATTACGGCACGCTGTTATGTACGTTATATAAGTGTAATGTATAAGTCGAAAAGTAACATAAAATTTGCCGATGCAGCATCTAAGAAAGTAAGCTTAGTTGTGTAACAGCCTTCGACTAAATGCTGCTTACAAACTTCTTCTCGCGGTTTGTAGTTAACGCGAAACCCTAGTGTGTTTCTAAAACTGTTACCTTAGTTACACATACAACGTCAGCTACCGCCGGTGAAGTCCAAGTAAAATCGGTCCAGACGTTTCCTGGTGTCCTCCGTTGTTCGGCTAATCTCTGAGACAGCTAGACCGATTTCAGCAACGGGTTTACACCCAGCGAAAGCCCCAGTTTTTTCGTGGCGTAACGTGGGATCATGGGCTACTTTTATTTTAGAAACATGTATTCCTATAGATTCCTCCAGCCTGATGGTAGACAGAAGTCTGAACGATTCGTCCTTCCGACCCACCTTTCACCGAAGATTTTGGGACAACTTGTGACAGGTAGCGACGAGCTTATCGTTGTTTTGCGTAGATTGTTAAAAGAAACAAAACAGTTAAAAACATGTCAGTTTCCATTTATTATAAAAATATAACACAATACAACAAATTATTTAGTAAATTTCAGTTCGGAAGGACATAGTTTTAATTAGGTTTTTAAGCTCAATTTCAATATCGCATCGCATCGTTCGTGACTAGATCGGGGCTCCCCGAAATTGGACCTGGTGACGCGCGCCAAAGGACGTGGGGGTCCGTGCGGTGGCACAGCAGCTCCGGATACTGGCGAGGAACGTGCAAATATCTTAACGTTTTAAATGTTTATATATCATTTAGAATATTATTAATTATGTCATGGTTAGGAACTAGATATCAGTTACACGTAACAAAGTGCTCTGAAACATATCCTGTTATTCCACATCCGTTCACATGCTGCAGTATATTATCTTAACGGTGTTACAGGAGCTAGCCCAAACAAAATGAGCTAATCCTGCAAGTGATACTGTTGATATCCTGGGGCAGGCTCTACCGATTTCAGTGATACTATTCATTGTGTTATAGTGCTACGAACTTGGTTAGTTTGATATATACATAAAACAGCCTCTGAAAGTCCATTTTAGGATTGATTCTACAGGCATCTCGCGATCATTCCAGGCGGATTGGCGATCGCGCTTTGTGTCCTCCAGTTTGCTCATTTTAAATCTGGTATTTTTCGAGATAGGTGAGGTAGGTAGGGTAGGTAGGGCTCTCCCTCTGTCGCCTCTCGAGACACTCTCTGACCAAGAGAGAGGATTCGTATGCACATGTAAATCGTAACTAGCTTCGAAGGCGGGGTCGCTAGCAACTAAGCTGCAGGGGTCAGTTTGTGACCTGCTCCTCCGCTGCAGCTGCACCAGGGTGGGCGCTGCCCCGCCGCGCGCAGCCCCGGAACTGCGACAGCCGTCAAGTGCACCGACGTACATACAGGTATTTAGAGGTGCCTTCACAAGCCAATCCAAGAAAGTCACGATAGCCAATCTTTAATCTTGAAAATACTTGGAAGTTGTTATAAGTTTAAATCCTAGAAACTTCTAACTCTGCCCTCACTGTACATATTTTAAGTAGCTACTTGCTCTCTGTTTAATAATGTGTGTTGAAAGATACACGAAAAGCATAATAATAAGTATGAGATTGCGATATCTATGTACACTGGTGTGCATGTGATAATGTTAGTAAAAATGAGTGTAATTTGCTTGTTGACAGGTCATATTCAATAATAAAATACTAAAAAGTATAAAACATCAAAATCTCAATATATTTAAAACTGAAACACTTATACATCTAAAGATGGTAGACCAATCGACAAATGATCTTGTCATTCAATAAATGACCTTTCATCTAACAAAGTGTAATTGCAATATCTCGTGACATGTATTTCTTATCATGATCATCGTCATCATAACAGTCTAACAGAAGTCTACTGCTGAACGCGCCTCTCTGGGATCGCCCACATAGAAAGGTCCTGTGTCATTTGCACCCATCGACTGTAATGTTCTGCCAGGTCGTCGCAGCACATCTTGCGGGGAGACATTCTAATACAGACGGTTAATCGATGACTAAGAAAAATGTATTAGTGTGTAGCCACAAGGAATTAAATAAGTAAAGGAATTCATTAATTAATTTAAAAGAATTCTTTAGTTAATTATAATATACTTAATATAATAGCAAACTTTATAGAAGTATGTATATATCAACAAAAATCAGAATTGCTATATACTCTTTCAAGGTGGCCTTAAATATTTTTAAGAACTTCAAATGGGGATTTTATATTCTTTTCTCCAATGTATGTACATATACAAGCAAATAAATAAATAAATACGTTAATATGACACCTAGAACTGGGGTGAGGTCATTGCCCGACTAATGACTAGGAAAAGAGTTCATATTGTCTTTCCAACTTTATAAAAATATCTTTCGCCTGTTTCTCGCTATAGAGATAGACTCTGTGTCGACCGGGCGAATTTAAATTCTTATTCAATGAATAAATACACACATACTGTTGTCAGGGTCAGACAAATCAAAATCAAACAGACTTCAATAAATGTTTATTGATCCATACTAACAACATTAACCCAAAAATATGAAAACAAATGTGGTTTTTAATATGTTGCGTCTAACATCAAATATGGTTACAGCATCGAATGGCCCCAGCTAATATATCCATGCCATCCCTTTTAAGCCAATGTTAAAATAATATTTTCGTTAGAAATATTTTAAGTACCAGTACATTTTATAAATAGGCCGAATAATGTTTAAATTAAATGTTTCACTATGAATTTATACAATTATCTATTAAAACTTAGTAAACTATAATTGACAGATTTAACTTGAACACTGAACATCTTTCAAAACAACGTCCTTTTAAAACCAATGTTAGATAGTATTATTATATAAGAAATCTTATTACAAATACTGTTTTATAAATAGCCTCAGTATGTTAAAATTAAATAATGAAAAACAATGGTTATAATTATCCATTAAAACTATGTAAACATTAATTAACGCAATAGCTATGAACACTGAAAAATTAGACAAACAAAATCTCTTTTTAGGCTTATGTTAATGCCATTGGACACTTGGCCATAAATGGCCTTAGTTACATTTGCATGGAATAATTAAGTATGAATTTGTAATTATCTCAAGGCTCTCTTAACGTTAATTAACCCAACAATACATACGTGACATACATTGATAGGTTGAAATCACATACATTGCACCGATGTCTCTCATGCATGTAAACTCACTTGTGTTATGGAATAGAAACAACGAATGGGCCACAAATACCAGTCCCGAGACATGGAAAAGTAGATTTGCTGCTTTAAGATTTTCCCTTTAGTCTATATGCCCCAAGGAATAATATCATCATAGATGCCCCCAAGGAATAATACCGTCATGGTACAAATGTTAGGTTAGGTTATGTTAGGTAGGTTGCGGTGTCTGGTAGTGCAATCATGCAATCTGCCTGCCAAGCGTGGCGATGCGGCACGCTGTTATGTACGTTATATAAGTGTAATGTATAGGTCGAAAGCTAACATAAGCTTTGGTCCGGCGTCTAAGAAAGTAAGCTTGGTTATTGTGGCCTTCGACTAAATGCTGCCCCTCGGCTCTTCTCGCGGTTTTGTGATTAACGCGAAACCCTAGTGTGTTTCCTAAAATAATGCTAGCCTTGAATTACACCTTACAACGTCCATAGCCACCGCCAGTGAAAGTCCGTCAAAATCGGTCCGGACGTTTCTGGTGTCTGTCCGTTGTTCCGGCTAATCTCTGAGACAGCTAGACCGATTTCAACGGGTTTTACACACACACTGGCAAGCTGATTTTTGTGGCGTAACGCGTGGGATCATAGGCTACTTTTTTTATTTTGAAACATATTCCACGCCGTTCATAATACAGTGGTAGACAGAAGTCTAGACGATTAAATCCTTCGACCCACCTTTCACCGAAGATTTTGGACAACGTGACAGGTAGCGACGAGCTTATCGTTGTTTTTTTGCGTAGATTGTTAAAGAAACAAAACAGTTAAAACATGTCAGTTTCCATTTTATTATAAAATATAACACAATACAACAAAATTATTAGTAAATTTCTTAGTTCGGAAAGGACATAGTTTTAATTAGAGTTTCAGCTCAATTTCAATATCGCATCACATCGTTCGTGACTAGATCCAGGAACTCCCAATTGGACCTGGTGACGCGCCGAGGACGTGGGGGTCCGTGCAGTGGCGCAGCAACTCGGATACCTGAGGAACGTGCGATATCTTAGTTTTAAATGTTTATATCGGTTTTAGAATATTAATTGTATGTCATGGTTAGGAACTAGATATCAGTTACGTAACAAAGTGCTCTGATATATCCTGTTATTCACATCCAAAACCATCTTTTGGTATATTATCTTGGCGGTGTTAGGGCTAGCTGAGCGGAAAGAATGAGTAATCACTTGCAGAAGTGATGCTGATATCACAGAGACAGGCTCTACCGATTTCAGTGATACTATTCATTGTGTTATAGTGCTACGAACGCGGTTAGTTTGAGTATATACATAAAAACAGCCTCTGAAAGTCCATTTCAGGATTGATTCTACAGGCATCTCGCGATCATTCAGGCGGATTGGCGATCGCTTTGTCACCAGTTGCTCGTTTAATCATTCGAGATGGGTGGGGTGGGTATTGGGGTAGGTGGGGAGGCTCTCCTCTGTCGCCTCGAGACACCACGGACAGAGAGGATTCGTATGCACATGTAAATCATCAACCTAGCTTCAGAAGGCGGGGTCTGCTAGCAACTAAGCTACGGGGTCAGTTTGTGACCTGCTCCTCCACGCTGCAGCTGCGCCGTCCGGGAGTGGGCGCTGCCCCCTCCCGCCGCGCACCAGCCCCGGAACTGCGACAGCCGTCCAAGTGCACCGACATTACATAGAGTATTTAGAGGTGCCTTCACAAGCCAATCCAAGAAAGTCACGATAGCCAATCTTTAATCTTGAAAATACTTGAAGTTGTTATAAGTTTAAATCCTAGAAACTTCTAACTCTGCCCTCACTGTACATATTTTAAGTAGCTACTTATCTCTGTTTTAATAATGTTAATGTTGAAAGATACACGAAAACGCATAATAAGTATGAGAACGCGATATCTACACTGGTGTGCATGAGATAAAGTTAGTAAAAATTAGTGTAATTTGCGTGTATGACAGGTCATATTCAATACTAAAATACTAAAAAGTATGAAACATCAAAATCTCAACATATTTAAACAGAAACATACATCTAGAGATGGTAGACCATTCGATAAATGTTGTCATTCAATAAATGACCTTTCAACTAACAAAGTGTAATTGCAATATCTCATGTGACATGTACTTCTTATCATGATCATCGTCATCATAACAGTCTAACAGAAGTCTACTGCTGAACATACGCCTCTCCCTGGGGATCGCCATAGAAAGATTATAACCCATCATTTGCACCCATCGACTTCCTGCAATGTTCTGCAGGTCGTCGCAGCATCCTGGGGGAGACATTCTAATACAGACAGTTGTATAATCATTGACTAAGAAAAATGTATTAATTAATAATAATACAAAATTAAATAAGTAAAGAATTCATTAATTTATTTAAAGAATTCATTAGTTAATTTATAATATACTTAATATAATATACTTTATAGAAATATATATCAACAAAAATCAAATTGCTATATACTCTTTCAAGGTGTGTAAATATTTTTAAGAACTTCAAATGGGAACTTTCTTTTCTTTTCTCCAATGTATGTACATATACAAGCAAATAAATAAATAAATACGTTAATATGACACCTAGGACTGAGGTGATCGTGCCCGACTAATGTCTAGGAAAAGAGTTAATATTGTATTTCCAACATTATAAAATTTCTTTCGCCTGTTTTATCTCCGCTAGAGATAGACTCTGTGTCGATAGACGAATTTAAATTGTTATTCCAATGAATAAATACACACATACTGTTGTCAAGGGTCAGACAAATCAAAATCAAACTTAGACTTCAATAAATGTTTATGGATCCATGCTAACAACATTAATTAAAATATGAAAACAAATGTAGTTTTTCAATTGTATGTTGCGTCTAACATCAAACATGGTTGCAGCATCGAATGCCCCCTGGCTAGTTTGTCAATACAACA
This sequence comes from Sericinus montela, assembly GCA_029286605.1. NCBI lineage: Eukaryota > Metazoa > Arthropoda > Insecta > Lepidoptera > Papilionidae > Sericinus > Sericinus montela. Next base: position 10,998 of record JAGSMR010000575.1, read on the forward strand.
TCCCTTTTAAGCCAATGTTAAAATAATATTTTTACATTAGAAATATTATTAAAAGTACCATTTTTATAAATAGGCCGAATATTAATTTAAATTAAATGTTTCACTATTAATTTATACAATTATCTATTAAAACTTAGTAAACTATAATTGACCGTTCAACTTGAACACTGAACATCTATCAAAACAACGTCCCTTTTAAAACCAATGTTAAGATAGTATTATTATATAAGAAATCTTATTACAAATACTGTTTTTTTATAAATAGCCTCAGTATATTAAATATTAAAAACAATGGATTTATACTTATGCCTTAAAACAATGTAAACATTTACTAACGCAATAGCTATGAACACTGAGAAATTAGTCAAAACAAAATCTCTTTTTAGGCTTATGTTAAAATACCATTGGACACATGGCCATAAATGGCCTTAGTTACATTTGCATTGAATAATTAAGTATGAATTTGTAATTATATCTCAAGGCTCTCTTAACGTTAATTAACCCAACAATACATACGTAGAAACATACATTGATAGGTTGAAAATCACATACATTGCACCGATGTCTCATGCGTAAGTAGCAAACTCACTTGTGTTATGGAATAAGAAACAACGAATGGGCCACAAATACCCAGTCCCGAGACATGGAGAAAAAGTAGATTTACTCTTTAAGATTTTCCCTTTAGTCTATATGCCCCAAGGAATAATATCATCATAGATGCCCCAAGGAATAATACCCGTCCTTAGTACAAATGTTAGGTTAGGTTATGTTAGGTAAGGTTGCGAGGTGTCTGGTAGTGCAATCGCCAATCTGCCTGCCAAGCGTGGCGATTACGGCACGCGAGAGGCCTATGTCCAGCAGTGGACTACTGCAAGCTGTTATGTGTGTACGTCATAAAAGTGTAATGTATAAGACGAAAGTAACATTTGCAACTTAATAAAATAAAAAATTCGTTCATGCTGATCATTTCACACATACACACACACACACTTATGTCCCGCTGGCCCGAGTGGCTCTATGTCCCGCCATGTCGCGTGCGCGTGTGCCGCAGAAGCGCGAGGAGGGCTGGTGGGTGGTGGTGGGCGAGCCGATGAGCAACAGCCTTTATTAGTTATAGAATAAAGTGTTTTTTTTTTAGTAATTCTTTCTCCATAGAGTAACGCAACGATCGCTTCTACAACGATATCCCAGTGGTTTAGGTTACTGTTTGTGCCGAAAAAGATGATATTTACAGTTCTTAAATGTTTGTTCAAGGTTGACGCTAAAGCTACTGAACGGATTTTGATCCTGTTTCCATTCTCTAATGTCTTGTTTTTCAACTTAGAAACTGACGCACGAATCTCAATGATTCCTGCATCGGTTTCTAAAAATGGAAAATTATTTGTTTGTGAATTGAAATCTATAGAACGGATTTAGATGCGGTTTTCAGTACTACACGTGGCTTTCTAGACTTCTATAGTCTTACTTAAGAAATACATATACATTTTGTCCCCTCAAAATCTGTTTATAGATAGCCAACGAGCCGCCCCAGCATCGCGCTACATTTGTTTTTCTGTCGTAGTAACGTAAATTGTATCGCTTCATACTCCTTTCAAAGTCACCACTTCTTAGAGGCTACTTTATGTTTTAGAAACATATTCACATATATTCCTCCAATACAGAGGTAGACAGAAGTCTAGACGATTAAATCCTTCCGACCCACCTTTCACCGAAGATTTTGGGACAACGTGACAGGTAGCGACGAGCTTATCGTTGTTTTTGCGTAGATTGTTAAAGAAATAAAACAGTTAAAACATGTCAGTTTCCATTTATTATAAAAATATAACACAATACAACAAATTATTAGTAAATTTCTTAGTTCGGAAAGGACATAGTTTTAATTAGAGTTTCAGCTCCATTTCAATATTGCATCGCATCGTTCGTGACTAGATCCAGGGCTCCCAATTGGACCTGGTGACGCCGAGGACGTGGGGGTCCGTGCAGTGGCGCAGCAGCTCGGATACCTGGCGAGGAACGTGCAAATATCTTAACGTTTTAAATGTTTATATATCATTTAGAATATTAATTATGACAAGGTTAGGAACTAGATATCATTTACGTAATAAAGTGCTCTGATATATCCTGTCATTTATCATTCACATCTTTACGAGTATATTATCATAACCGGTGTTAGGAGCTAGCCCGAACAAAATGAGCTAATCCTGCAAGTGATCGTAAGTGATTTCAGTGATACTATTCATTTTGTTATAGTGCTACGAACGCGGTTAGTTTGAGTATATACATAAAAAGCAGCCTATGAAAGTCCATTTCAGGATTGATTCTACAGGCTTCTCGCGATCATTCAGGCGGATTGGCGATCGCTTTGTCACCAGTTTGCTTATTTTAATCTGGTATTTTTCGAGATAGGTAGGGTGGGTAGGGCTTTCCCTCTGTCGCCTCTCGAGACACTCACGGACAGAGAGGATTCGTATGCACATGTAAATCATCAACCCCTACTTTCGAAGGCGGGGTCGCTAGCAACTAAGCTACAGGGGTCAGTTTGTGACCTGCTCCTCCACGCTGCAGCTGCGCCGTCCGGGAGTGGGCGCTGCCCCTCCCGCCGCGCGCCGCGCCGGGGCGGCAGCAGCCCGCCGCGCACCAGCCCCCGGAACTGCGACAGCTGTCCAAGTGCACCGACGTACATAGAGTATATAGATGCCTTCACAAGCCAATCCAAGAAAGTCACGATAGCCAATCTTTAATCTTAAAACTACTTGAAGTTGTTATAAGTTTAAATCCTAGAAACTCCTAACTCTGCCCTCACTGTACATATTATGAGTGGCTACTTATCTCTGTTTAAATAGTGTTAATGTTGAAAGATACAAGAAAACGCATAATAAGTATGAGAACGCGATATCTACACTGGTGTGCATGGGATAAAGTTAGTAAAAATTAGTGTAATTTGCGTGGTCATATTCAATACTAAAATACTAAAAAGTATGAAACATCAAAATCTCAATATATTCAAACAGAAACATACATCTAGAGATGGTAGACCAATCAATAAATGTTGTCATTCAATAAATGACCTTTCATCTAACAAAGTGTAATTGCAATATCTCATGTGACATGTACTTCTTATCATGATCATCGTCATCATAACAGTCTAACAGAAGTCTACTGCAGCATAAGACAGTTGTATAATCATTGACTAAGAAAAATATATGAGTTAATAATAATACAAAATTAAATAAGTAAAGAATTCATTAATTAATTTAAAGAATTCATTAGTTCATTTATAATATACTTAATATAATATACTTTATAGAAATATATATCAACAAAAATCAAATTGCTATATACTCTTTCAAGGTGTGTAAATATTTTTAAGAACTTCAAATGGGAACTTTATATTCTTTTCTCCAATGCATGTACATATACAAGCAAATAAATAAATAAATACGTTAATATGACACCTAGGACTGAGGTGATCGTGCCCGACTAATGTCTAGGAAAAGAGTTAATATTGTATATCCAACATTATAAAAATTTCTTACCATAATATTGTATATCCAACATTATAAAAATTTCTCCATAGAGTAACGCAACGATCGCTTCTACAACGATATCCCAGTGGTATAGGTTACTGTTTGAGCCGAAAAAGATGATATTTACAGTTCTTAAATGTTTGTTCAAGGTTAACGCTAAAGATACTGAACGGATTTTGATCCTGTTTCCATTCTCTAATGTCTTGTTTTTCAACTTGAAACTGACGCACGAATCTCAATGATTCCTGCATCGGTTTCTAAAAAGGGAAGGGGTGAATTGAATTATAGAACGGATTTAGATGCGGCTTTCAATGTTACACGTGGCTTTCTAGACTGAATTATTTCTAGTGGTCAATCCCTTAATTGGCAGAGGTGAAATAATACCAACGCGCAATATACCTTTCTTCCCTTTGCAAAGCTCCACCTTTTTACCTTGCCCTTGCCCATAGGGAGAAAAAATTCATAGATTGAACAAGTGATAAAATGTATTTGTAAATATTCACACAATAAATTTAAATGGCCACATAATTGACCACACAGTAAATGTTTTTTAGAATCTGTCTGTAGATAATCTAAAAAAAGTATAACTAGTACTAGTAATAGCTGAATTAATCAGTTACCATCTTGAACACTGAATTCACCTTCATATAAAAGAAAAGAATAAAATATAAAAGTTTGCAGATACTAAAATAGAGTGGTCCCAAATGAGTAATTTGACCTAAGGTTTTTATTCTTAACAACTAGGAAGTTTCCATAAAAAATAATTAATAATTTTACACATTCTTTCCTTAACAAAACAAATTCATAATGTTTAATGTTTTCTTATAGGTTGTAAATTGACTTTCCTCTACAGTCAAATACTTGCTTCTTGTATGTTTTTATACTCATAGGAAATCAGGCGTCGAGTAATGATCAGATCTCAATTGGATTTATTATATCTTTGTGTACACGCTCTCCGGTGAATTATGACATTTAGATATGAAATTTCAGATAAAAGTAATTCGTAAATTCAATTGGTGCGGTGACTAAACAGACGCGATGTAAGTAAATAATGTCGTTTCTTTGCATATCGCGCAGTTTTTCATTTTAGCAATTATTCGTCCCTACGTCTTTATAATGTAATATTATATTCGTACTGTCTAAGGAAAAATATAGTTATTGCAGACATGCACATTATTGTGTGTGTACTTATAGTATTTCAAAGCTATCGTATAAGTCACGATAACCGTGTGGTTGGGTGGTCGGAATTTCGAGTCAATAGACCCGAGTTCGATCCCCAGTTGGTAGGCTCGTACCAATGGGTTTTTCAAAAACTGATGTACGAATATCGTTGACTTGGACATAAAGACGGCGACTGGCTCACCACCTGTCACGTTGTCCCGAAAATATCTTCGGTGGAAGGTGGGTCGAAGGGACTTGATTGTCTAGACTCGATCTCTGTCTACCCCTGTATTGGGAATTGCGTGAAGATATTTTTTTTATATTTTTTTTTTATATATCTTTTTTAAAGCTGTGGATCGACACGCTCAGTTAATTCATTACGAATAGTTCATTTAAAATAGATCTCTTAGTGGTAGAGTGTTAGATCTTACAGTGGTACAGCCATGCATCAGCTTTTGTTGTTGCATTAATGGGCCGGCTCGACCGGGGAAGTACCACGACCTCACAGAATACCGGCGTGAAGTAGAAGTCTAACAAACTTCTGCGTTTCGTCTGGTGAGTGCAGGTAACCGGTGGTCCACACACCTCCCTCCCCCAATTCTGGGGGAAGGGGCACTCTAAGGGAGGCAACGCATCTGCTAAGCCTCTGGTATTGCGGGTGTTCATGGGCGGCGGTAATCACTTACCATCGCGTGAGCCACCTGCTCGTTTGCCTCCCTTTTCTATAAAAAAAAGATCTTTTCACCCTTACATTCGCCATCGTCGTCATGTGGTGGTGAGCCCTCCGCCGTCTTTATGTCAAAGCCAACGATGTGAATCGTACATAGGTTTTGAAAAAACACATTGGTACGCGCCTGCCACCTGAGAAATGCCACATGAGAAAAGCCTTTATCCTGTAGTCGACATTTTCTGTTTCAATAACTCTTATACTATAACCTCGAAGTTAATTGGAATTCCCGAAATCTATATTCATTAGAAGTAAAGAAACGAAAAAAAAACTTCTGCACTAAAACTATTACTTTCGAAAAATAGAATTCAGTGGGATTTATATTTAATATTATTTTACAATAATTTTCCTAATCTCAGTTTGGAATAGAAAAAAAATTCTATGAAGCATTTATAATAATTCAACGAACTGAGATTTATTATTTATTTGGACCGCGCAACAGAAACTTATAATCGTGCGCAGGTCTTTGTGCGGCACGGCGGCATTATGGTTGAAGTCAGAAAAGGTATACAAGACGTACGACGAGCTCAAGACGGCTATACAAAAGGAGTTTCCCGATGTAATCAACAGTAAAGAAATGCATGAGCTGATGGCAAATAGAATGAAGCGTAAGCACGAAAGCTACTATCAGTATATGCTTGCGATGAGAGAATTGGGGAAAAAGCGAGATTTCCCGATTATGTTGCTATCCAGTACATAGTGGATGTAATCGACGGCGCTCAGGCGAAATTATTTTATATGGCGTAACGACGTACACTATGCTCAAAGAGAAATTAGTAATTTAGAATTCAAGATGGTAAACGATGCGAAGAAAGAAGCGGGAACCGAAATAGCTGTAAGAAAGAAAACAGAAAAATCCATTCGACGTTGTTACATCTGCGGCGAAAACAGTCATATCTCGACACATTGTCCGAACGGTCTCAAGTGTTTTCGCTGTAATCAGTACGGCCATATTGGATCACGATGCACTTGGGCTGCGGCCGGCGGCGGCGCGAGCACGGAACGCAGCGCTAGCGCTCCTCACAAGTCGGTAAACAGTCCGCGCCGAACGCAGCGCAAGATCGTGCGGTTGGCAGTAGTGGATCTCAGTCGGCAAAACTGCGCTCAGCTAACTTCAGGGTGGGTGCGACAAGTGACAGCAGTTGTGACAGCCAGACGTCAAAAGGTGGAAACGAGGCTATGCAGGTGGAAAATAACGTAAACAAAACAAGAAATCTCTCAACGAAGCCGATGATTAGTGTCAAGAGTCCGGCAGCGACTTCAATTTAATGACGGACGAGCGTTTCATTACCGTTGGAACAGAAAAATACGAAGATAACTTATGTTTGACGGGACTCGGACGTACGATGGTGAATTCATTAGGAAATATGTTCTTGGACATTACAATCGACGGGAAAAACTATCAAAACGTGTTATTTCATATAGTGAACAAAGATGTTATGTCTTTTGATATGATTTTAGGCCTGGAATTACTACGAAAAATAACCATGATAATGAATGGGTACAAAGTGCAGTTTTTGTCTGAAAGTGATGAATGGATGCCTAAGTTTGGTTGTTTTTCAGATCCCACTTTGGAAGTTGAGCATATTTCTGATTATTCCATAAGGAAAACGTTTTGCAGTGTATTGAAGGTTATAATCCAATCCAATTGAAAGATGCACCTTTGAGCTGAAGATTGTTCTTAAAGATGACGTGCCTGTCGCCCAGAGACCACGACGTTTGTCCTTGGCAGAGCAGAGAATAGTTGAAGAGCAGGTAAAGGAATGGATGGATGATGGTGTAGTACAAGTAAGTTTTTCAGAATATTCAAGTCCTTTGGTATTAGTGAGAAAAAAAGATGGTTCAGTTAGGGTTTGTGTGGATTATAGACTGCTAAAAAAAAAATTCTTAAAGATGAATTTCCATTACCAGTGATCGACAATATGATAGATAAGCTGTGTGAAGCCAAAATATTTAGTGTTTTGAATTTTAAAGAATAGTTTCTTTCATCCCTAGGTGCTTAAGGAATCTATCCTGTATACATCATTTGTGACACACCATGGCCAATTCGAGTTCCTTCAAGCTCCTTTTGGTTTGTCCATCTGCCCAAAGTATTTTATGTGATTCATAAGCATTATCTTCAGGGATTTTATTTCGCAATGCATTAGGATTATTTTCATTGACAATATCTTAATTACAGCAGAAAGTGAAGAAGAAGCAGTGGAACGACTTCAGCTTGTGTTGAAAGTGGCTTCAGGATATGGGCTAAAGATAAATTGGAAGAAGGCCGACCTGATCTAACCGGAAATTGAATACTAAAGCCACGTGATAAGGAATGGGAAATAAAATCAAGTCCAGAAAAGACAGAAGCTGTCCGTAAGTACAAGAACCCTGAGATGTCAAACAACTACACAGTTTCATTGGTTTAACCTCCTATTTCAGAAAGTACATTGAAAATTATGCCCTAATTTCTAAGCTACTCACAGATTTATTGAGAAAGGAAAAAGAATTTATTTTGAAGGTGAACAAAGGCAAGCATTTAATATTTTAAAAGAGATATTAGCATCCAGCCCTGTGTTAAGATTTTTAATCCCAAATTGAAGAAGGCCGACCTGATCTAACCGGAAATTGAATACTAAAGCCACGTGATAAGGAATGGGAAATAAAATCAAGTCCAGAAAAGACAGAAGCTGTCCGTAAGTACAAAAGAACCCTGAGATGTCAAACAACTACACAGTTTCATTGGTTTAACCTCCTATTTCAGAAAGTACATTGAAAATTATGCCCTAATTTCTAAGCTAATGTCATTTTATTGAATGACAACATTTATCGATTGGTCTACCATCTTTAGATGCCATGTTTCTGTTTAAATATATTGAAGTTTTGATGTTTTATACTTTTTAGTATTTTATTATTGAATATGACCTGTCATATGCACCAAATTACACTCATTTTTTATAACATTATCACATGCACACCAGTGTACATATAGATATCACCAATCTCATACTTATTATGCGTTTTCGTGTATCTTTCAACGATAACATTATTTAAAACAGAGATAAGTAGCTACTTGTAAGATGTACAGTGAGGGCAGAGTTAGAAGTTTCAGGATTTAAACTTATAACAACTTCAAGTAGTTTCAAGATTAAGTTGGCTATCGTGACTTTCTTGGATTGGCTTGTGAAGGCACCTCTAATACTCTATGTACGTCGGTGCACTTGGACGGCTGTCACCAGTTCCGAGGGGCTGGTGCGCAGCGGGAGGGGCAACGCCACTCAGGACCGGGCGCAGCTGCAGCGTGGAGGGAGCCAGGTCTGAGCCCAGCCCCGTAGCTTAGTTGCTGGCGACCCGCCTTCGAAGCTAGGGGTTGATGATTTGTGTGTGCAGCGCAGTCCTCTCTGTCCGTGGAAATTGTCTCGAGAGGCGACGGAGGGAGAGCCCTACCTACCTACCTATCTCGAAAATACCAGATTAAATATAGAGCAAACTGGTGGCAAAGCGATCGACAATCCGCCTGAATGATCGCAGGAAGCCTGTAGAATCAATCCTGATGGACATTCTTGAATGACAACATTTATCGATTGGTCTACCATCTTTAGATGCCATGTTTCTGTTTAAATATATTGAAGTTTTGATGTTTTATACTTTTTAGTATTTTATTATTGAATATGACCTGTCATATGCACCAAATTACACTCATTTTTTATAACATTATCACATGCACACCAGTGTACATATAGATATCACCAATCTCATACTTATTATGCGTTTTCGTGTATCTTTCAACGATAACATTATTTAAAACAGAGATAAGTAGCTACTTGTAAGATGTACAGTGAGGGCAGAGTTAGAAGTTTCAGGATTTAAACTTATAACAACTTCAAGTAGTTTCAAGATTAAGTTGGCTATCGTGACTTTCTTGGATTGGCTTGTGAAGGCACCTCTAATACTCTATGTACGTCGGTGCACTTGGACGGCTGTCACCAGTTCCGAGGGGCTGGTGCGCAGCGGGAGGGGCAACGCCACTCAGGACCGGGCGCAGCTGCAGCGTGGAGGGAGCCAGGTCTGAGCCCAGCCCCGTAGCTTAGTTGCTGGCGACCCGCCTTCGAAGCTAGGGGTTGATGATTTGTGTGTGCAGCGCAGTCCTCTCTGTCCGTGGAAATTGTCTCGAGAGGCGACGGAGGGAGAGCCCTACCTACCTACCTATCTCGAAAATACCAGATTAAATATAGAGCAAACTGGTGGCAAAGCGATCGACAATCCGCCTGAATGATCGCAGGAAGCCTGTAGAATCAATCCTGATGGACATTCGGGCTGTTTTTATGCTTAGCATATACTCAAACTAACCGCGTTCGTAGCACTATAACACAATGAATAGTATCACTGAAATCAGTAGAGCCGTTCTGTGATATCAGTATCACTTGCAGGATTAGCTCATTTGTTTAAAAGGGCTAGCTCCTAACGCAGTTAAGATAATATACTCGCAAAGATGTGAATGGATGTGAATAACAGGATATAATTTATCGATTGGTCTACCATCTTTAGATGCCATGTTTCTGTTTAAATATATTGAAGTTTTGATGTTTTATACTTTTTAGTATTTTATTATTGAATATGACCTGTCATATGCACCAAATTACACTCATTTTTTATAACATTATCACATGCACACCAGTGTACATATAGATATCACCAATCTCATACTTATTATGCGTTTTCGTGTATCTTTCAACGATAACATTATTTAAAACAGAGATAAGTAGCTACTTGTAAGATGTACAGTGAGGGCAGAGTTAGAAGTTTCAGGATTTAAACTTATAACAACTTCAAGTAGTTTCAAGATTAAGTTGGCTATCGTGACTTTCTTGGATTGGCTTGTGAAGGCACCTCTAATACTCTATGTACGTCGGTGCACTTGGACGGCTGTCACCAGTTCCGAGGGGCTGGTGCGCAGCGGGAGGGGCAACGCCACTCAGGACCGGGCGCAGCTGCAGCGTGGAGGGAGCCAGGTCTGAGCCCAGCCCCGTAGCTTAGTTGCTGGCGACCCGCCTTCGAAGCTAGGGGTTGATGATTTGTGTGTGCAGCGCAGTCCTCTCTGTCCGTGGAAATTGTCTCGAGAGGCGACGGAGGGAGAGCCCTACCTACCTACCTATCTCGAAAATACCAGATTAAATATAGAGCAAACTGGTGGCAAAGCGATCGACAATCCGCCTGAATGATCGCAGGAAGCCTGTAGAATCAATCCTGATGGAC
>JAGSMR010000576.1:0-18988 GCA_029286605.1 Sericinus montela
GTCTACCATCTTTAGATGCCATGTTTCTGTTTAAATATATTGAAGTTTTGATGTTTTATACTTTTTAGTATTTTATTATTGAATATGACCTGTCATATGCACCAAATTACACTCATTTTTTATAACATTATCACATGCACACCAGTGTACATATAGATATCACCAATCTCATACTTATTATGCGTTTTCGTGTATCTTTCAACGATAACATTATTTAAAACAGAGATAAGTAGCTACTTGTAAGATGTACAGTGAGGGCAGAGTTAGAAGTTTCAGGATTTAAACTTATAACAACTTCAAGTAGTTTCAAGATTAAGTTGGCTATCGTGACTTTCTTGGATTGGCTTGTGAAGGCACCTCTAATACTCTATGTACGTCGGTGCACTTGGACGGCTGTCACCAGTTCCGAGGGGCTGGTGCGCAGCGGGAGGGGCAACGCCACTCAGGACCGGGCGCAGCTGCAGCGTGGAGGGAGCCAGGTCTGAGCCCAGCCCCGTAGCTTAGTTGCTGGCGACCCGCCTTCGAAGCTAGGGGTTGATGATTTGTGTGTGCAGCGCAGTCCTCTCTGTCCGTGGAAATTGTCTCGAGAGGCGACGGAGGGAGAGCCCTACCTACCTACCTATCTCGAAAATACCAGATTAAATATAGAGCAAACTGGTGGCAAAGCGATCGACAATCCGCCTGAATGATCGCAGGAAGCCTGTAGAATCAATCCTGATGGACATTCGGGCTGTTTTTATGCTTAGCATATACTCAAACTAACCGCGTTCGTAGCACTATAACACAATGAATAGTATCACTGAAATCAGTAGAGCCGTTCTGTGATATCAGTATCACTTGCAGGATTAGCTCATTTGTTTAAAAGGGCTAGCTCCTAACGCAGTTAAGATAATATACTCGCAAAGATGTGAATGGATGTGAATAACAGGATATATCAGAGCACTTTGTTACGTAACTGACCTCTGGTTCTAACTATGACATAATTAATATTCTAAATGATATATAAACATTTAAAACGTTAAGATAATTGCGTTCCTCGCCAGGTATCCGAGCTGCTGCGCTGCTGCACGGACCCCCGTCCTCGGCGTCACCAGGTCAATTAGGGAGCTGGATCCCGAGTCACGAACGATGCGATGCGATATTGAAATTGAGCTGAAACTCTAATTAAAACTATGTCCTTTCGAACTGCGAAATTTTAATAATTTGTTTGTATTTTGTTTTTATAATAAATGGAAACTGACATGTTTAACTGTTTTCAATTTCTTTAACAATCTACCGCAAAAACAACGATAAGCTCGTCTACCTGTCACGTTGTCCCAAAATCTTCGGTGAAAGACAGGTCGGAAGGATTTAATCGTCTGAACTTCTGTCTACCTCTGTATTAAGAGAATATATGTGAATATGTTTCTAAAATAAAAGTAGCCTACGATCCCACGTTACGCCAAAAATCAGCTTTCTGCCAGTGTAAGAACCGTTGAAGTCGGTCTAACCGTCTCCAGAAGTTAGCGGAACCAGTGGACAGACACCTGAAACGTCTGAAGGACCGATTTTGACGGAGCTTTCACTGGCGGTAGCTGATGGTATCAAGAATGTAACGGGCTAGCATTTGACGTGTACAGAAACAATAATTCAAAGGTTTCGCGTTAACTACAAAGGCCGCGAGAAGAAGAGCCGCAGGGGCCAGCATTTAGTCGAGAGAACATTTGCACAGCCTAAACACTTTACTTAGATGCTGCACCGACAAGAAGCTTATGTTACTTTCACGACTGTACATTACACTTGTATAACGTACACACATAACGAAACTTGCAGTGATCACTGCTGGACATAGGCCTCTCGCGTGCCGTAATCGCCACGCTTGGCGGGCAGATTGGCGATCGCACTACCAGACACCTCGCAACCTAACCTAACGCAACTAACCTAACACATTTTGTACTTCAGGACGGGTATTATTCCTTGGGGCATCTATGATGATATTTTATTCAACAGGGCATATAGACTAAAGGGAAAATGTTAAAGTAAATCTACTTTTTTCTACATGTCTCGGGACTGGGTATTTGTGGCCCATTCGTTGTTTCTTATTCCATAACACAAGTAGGAGTTTGCTACTTACGCATGAGACATCAGTTACAATGTATGTGATTTTCAACCTATCAATGTATATTTCTACATGTATATTGTTGGGTTAATTAATGTTAGAAGGCCTTGAGACATAATTACAAATTCATACTTGAAAGGTATTCAATCAAAATGTAACTAAGGCCATTTATGGCCATCAGCCAATCAATGGTATTTTAACATAAGCCTAAAGAATATTGTTTTTGTCTAATTTTTTCAGTGATCACTAGCTATTTCAAATTCAATTAAAATGTTTACATAGTTTTATTGGATAATTATAAATTCATTGTTTTTAATATTTAATTTAATATAGAGCTATTATAAAAAACAGTATTTGTAATAAAGATTTCTTATATAATAATACTATCTTAACATTGGTTTTAAAAGGGACGACGTTGTTTGAAAGATATTTCAGTATTTGAGTTAAACGGTCAATTATAGTTGCAAGTTTTAATAGATAATTGTATATATTAGTGAAAACATTTAATTTAAATTAATATTCGGCCTATTTATAAAATGGTACTTTTCAATAATATTTCTAATGTAAAAAATATTATTTTTGACATTAACTTAAAGGGATGTTGTGATGACAAACTAGCCGGGGGTTATTCGATGCTGCAACCATGTTTGATGTTAGACGCAACATACAATTAAAAACTACATTGTTTTTCATATTTTAATTAATATTTGTTAGTATGGATCAATAAACATTTCTTGAAGTCTAAGTTTGAGTTTGATTTGTCTGACCCTTGACAACAGTATTTGTGTATTTATTCATTGGAATAAGAATTTAAATTCGTCTATCGACACAGGAGTCTATCTCTGGCGAGATAAAACAGGCGAAGAAATTTTTATAATGTTGGAAATACAATATTAACTCTTTTTCCTAGACATTAGTCGGGCACGACCACCTCAGTTCTAGGTGTCCTTATTAACGTATTTATTTATTTGTTGCTTGTATATGTACATATTACATTGGAGAAAGAATATAAAATTCCATTTGAGTTCAAAAATATTTACACACCTTGAAAGTGTATGTATAATTTGATTTTTTGTTGATATATACATATTTTCTATCGATTATAAATCTTGAACGCCGCAAATGAAATAATAATGGACTCGCCCTCTAACTCTAAGTATGAACCTAAACTTTGACATTATAGGTCCCCTCGAGGCCAACTAGATACCCGCGCAGAGGAACCAGAAGTCGGACATTCTCGATATAGCTCTCTTAAAGAATATCTATTGCTACCTCTTTTGAAAATAGAGAGTTCATCACGAACTTAATTCAGACCACCGGTCATATGCAGCTAAACTGTGCGAGGTCACTTTGATCAAAACGGCGACAGACTGGCGTAAACTCGAGAATACCTCGAGGTCTGCAGATTCCCGGAGTTATACTTATGCCGGGGTCATTGATAATAAAGACACGGCACTTGCCGCGTCGTTCACCTCACCTCTCACTAAAACCGCCGTCGAGGTGTATCCTCCAGGCGGGTCAGTACCCAACAAACGACCGCCGCGCAGGTTACCTGCTGAAGCTCAGACAGCTGTTGAGAGAAAAATGCTGCCAATAGGGGCATACGACGGGTATAGGACTGACGCAAACCGCGTTGGGGATGCACGCCCAACTCAAAGGGAGGTTAAACAGCGCATGGCTGAGGTTGAGGGGGCAAAGATAGGACAAAGCCCAATGTCGGACATCACGCCTTCGCACACCTGCCTACTGGCGGTTGGTCGATGAAGTCCGACTCTATCCTATCTATGCCTCCCCTGGTCAGTCCGACGGTTCTATAGCTTTTGACGATAGGAAAAAGGCGGTGTTGTTCGACAGCTTCGAAGTCAGTGCTCTCAAGCATGCAACCCACAGATCCCGTACACATTCAGAATGTGGCGACTATTATCGCGGAAAATGACGCAGCCACTAACAGGTGAACCTCTCCCCGCCCTACCTCCTCAGAGAGGTTAAAGGGTATATTAAAAACCTTAGGGTACGTGGGCTCCAGGAACCGACGGCATCTCTCAAATAGGTTAGTGAAAACTCTCCCCAAATTCATTGCTATTACTAGCCAGTAACGTCTTCAATGCCCTTCTCACAAGTTGCACCGCTTTCCAGACTCACACTGGAAGAAGCCCGTAATAGGGATCCATAAACCCGAGAGCCGAAAAACAGGCCACTAGCTATAGGCCCATTAGTCTCCTCAGCACTGGGAAAATCACGAAGCGCATAATTCTGATCCGCCTCAGGACGGCGCTCAGTCACTAAATATCTCATTCCTGATGAGCAGTTTGGCTTTAGAGCTAAGCACTCATGCGTTCAGCAAGTGCACCACCTCACGGAGCACGCCGAGCGCCTAAATGATAGCTAAATATAGGTAGGGCACTCTTCTTCGATGTCGCGAAAGCGTTCGACAAAAGTCTGGCGTGGCTTGACATACAAGCTATACAACTACGGTATGTCAGACGGAAAACGTGCACATCATGCAAACCTACTTGTCGAATCGCACCTTCCGCTACAAGGTCGAGGCACTCTGTCCTCCAGCAGAGACTTAAAGCCGGCGTTCCGCAAGGCTCCGATCTCTCATACACTGTACGCTTTATACGAGCAGTATCCCCAAAAGACCCAAATAAAAAGGTAGAATTGGCGAAATTCATAAAACGATACCGCTTACTCTGCGGACATAACGCATCGAAATCCTACATTCGCCTCAAGCCGCGGCCACCGCCTTGGCTTGAGTGGTTTGAAATGGAGGGATCGACATAAATCACAAAGAAAGGCAACGCGGTCTTGTTCAGCAGGAATCACAAAACTCCGAATCGCTAACAGATTCAGTAAAATAACCCTCTTCGACAAAACCCACATTCCCTGGGTGTCAGAAGTAAAATATCTTAGGTCACCTTAGACCGTAGACTGAACTTCAAAAGAAACATATTAAAATTGTCAGGGATAGAGCGGCCTTCATATCCGGCCGCCTCTTTAACATACAAATAGCCACAACAAAATGCTGCTAAAGAGCCTAAAAATACGCCTATACACAACTTGCATTTTGACCCGATGTGTCATACGCCGGTAGCAATTCTATTCTTTTACGTCCCCAAAGTACTGGTTTGAACTCACTCCAAGTGATTCAAAACCGATTTATGCGCCGCGCAACCGGCGCTCCCGCATATGCGGAATGTGAATCTCGCGATCTCGAGCTGCCTACAATGGCGCTGTTAAAGTTCTCAATGGGCGCTTCCGTGGATGAACTTACGCCCTAAATCCGCTAGTGGCGGCGTTGGAATTACGTACACGCTGTGATACTCCACCTCAACAGGGCGCCCGAAATCGTCATCACCAGACGATGACCCGACGCAATCACCATGTCAACAATGCATTATGAGGCCCCGCCCTACATTACTTTCGCACACATACAAGACACAGGCGCGTTCTGCGGCTTACACAACTTTCTCGCCATCGTCGTATTTCACGACTAGCACGAGACTTTCTCGGTCGTAGTCGTCGTAAAGTTAACACAAGGGCGATGGGAGGGTTACTCCAACTAACTTCCGGGCCTCGGATCGCATGGCCCCTCCATGGCAGTTCCATGTCCAGTGCGTACTTTCGTTTGGGGACGCAGCGCTTCGCAGCAGCAGCCATTATTGTCTTCAACTCTAACGCGAGCCTCTCCTCGCCGTCTCCATGAACAAACTGTAAAGGCCCCGGGCCAACAGCATCAATGGATGGTTTTAGTCGGTGTGCTTCTCCTTTTCCTTCTGAGATTCGGGCCCGACACTGTTGTTCGTTTCGGTGGCCTCCAGCCAGGGAACGTTCGTGCATAAAACATTTCCTCCATGGTTATCAAACCAACGATGTTTCTATAAAGTATATTATGGCTAAGTATAATATAAATTAACTAATAATTCTTTACTTATTTAATTTTGTATTATTTATAAATTAATATATCCTTTCTTAGTCAATGATTATACAACTGTCTGTATTAGAATGCTTCTCCCGCAAGATGCGACGACCTGCCGAGAACATTGCGGAAGTCGACATCAGGTGCAAATGACGCAGGACCTTTCTGTGTGGCGATCCTTGGGAGAGGCGTATGTTCAACGTGAGCTTCTGTTGAACTGTTGCATGATGACGATGATCATGATAAGAGAGTACATGTCACATGAGATATTGCAATTACACTTTGTTAGATGAAAAGGTCATTTATTGGACAGCAACATTTTATCGATTGGTCTACCATCTTTAGATGTATGTTTCTGTTAAATATGATTTTGATGTTTTATACTTTTTTTAGTATTTACATTATTAGATATGACCTATCATATGCGCAAATTACACTCATTTTACTAACATTTATCACACCAGTGCATATGAATATCCATGATCTCATACTTATTATGCGTTTTCGTGTATCTTTCAATACATTATTAAAACAGAGATAAGTAGCTGCTTGTAAGATGTACAGTGAGGGCAGAGTTAAAGTTTCTAGGTTAAACTCACCAACAAATTCAAGTAGTTTCAAGATTAAAGATTGGCTATCGTGACTTTCTTAAGTTTGGCTTTGTGAGAGCACCTCTAAATACTCTATGTGTCATTGGTGCCTTGGACGTATCGCAGTTCAGGGCTGGTGCGCGGCAGGAGGGCAGCGCCACTCCGGGACAGGCACAGCTGCAGCGTGGAGGAGCAGGTCACAAACTGGCCCGTAGCTTGGTTGCTAGCGACCTTGCTTCAAGCTGGGGTTGATGATTTACATGTGCATATGAATCCTTTCTGTCGTGAGTGTCTCGAGAGGCGACGGAGGGAGAGCCCTACCTACCCTACCTATCTCGAAAAATGCCAGATTAAGGCGGGCGAAACTGGTGACAAAGCGATGAAAACCAATCCCGCCTGTGAATGATGAGAAGCCCTGCAGAATCAATCCTGAAATGGACATTCATAGGCTGTTTTTATGTATATACTCAAACTAACCCACGTTCAAGCAGCACTATAACACAATGAATAGTATGAAATCAGTAGGCCGTTCTGTGATATCAGTATCCTGCAGGATTAGCTCATTTTGTTTGAGTAGCTCCTAACACCGAGTTAAGATAATATACTCGCAAAGATGTGAATGGATGTAATAACAGGATATATCGCAGAGCACTTTTATTTACGTAACTGATATCCAGTTCTAACTATGACGCCGATTGTATTCTAAATGATAGCAAACCTTATTTAAACGTTAGGAATAATTGCGTTCCTGCTTCAGGTATCCGAGCTGCTGCGCACGGACCCCCGTCCTCGAGCGTGCTGGGTGTTGGGAGCCCCCTGGATCTAGTCACGAACGATGCATTGCGATATTGAAATTGAGCTGAAAACTCTAAACTATATCCTTTTCCGAACTAAAAGAAATTTACTAATAATTTGTTGTATTGTGTTTACTATTTTTTATAATAAATAGGAAACTGACATGTTTCCAACTGTTTTATTTCTTTAACAATCTACGCAAAAACAACGATAAACTGAAATCGCTACCCCTGTCACGTTGTCCCAAAATCTTCGGTGAAAGGTGGAACCGGAAGGATTTAATCGTCTAAACTACCATCTACCTCTGTATTGGAGGAATATGTGAATATGTTTCTAAAATAAAAAGTAGCCTACGATCCCGTTACGCCACAAAAAATCAGCTTTCTGCCGGGTGTAAGTCCCGTTAAATCAGTCACATGGGCGTCTCAAGGATTGGCCAGAACAAACGGACAGCAGACACCTGAAACGTCTGGACCGATTTTGACGGAACTTTCACTGGCGGTAGCTGATGCAGGTGTAACTAAGGCTAGCACGTTATTTTTAGAAGTAATAATTGAGGGTTTCGCGTTAACTACAAAACCGCGAGAAGAAGGCCGCAGGGGACACATTTGGTCGAGGCTGTAACACAGCTAAGCTTACTTACTTAGATGCTGCACCGACAAAACATGTTACTTTCGACTTATACGTACACACTTATATAACGTACACACACATAACTTGACGCAGTAGTCCTGCTGGACATAGGCCTCTCGCGTGCCGTAATCGCCACGCTTAAAAACAGATTAGCGATCGCACCGAGACACCTGCAACCTAACCTAACATAACCTAACCTAACACATTTGTTACTTAGGATGAGTATTATTCCTTGGGGCATCTATGATGATATTATTCATAGGGCATATAGACTAAAGGGAAAATGTTAAAGTAAATCTACTTTCTACATGTCTCAGGACTGGGTATTTGTGTGGCCCATTCGTTTGTTTCTTATTCCATAACACAAGTGAGTTTTCCACTACTTACGCATGAGACATCAGTGCAATGTATGATTTTCAACTATCAATGTATGTTTCTACGTATGTATTTAGATTTAATTAATGTTAGAAGGCCTTGAGACATAATTACAAAAAATTCATACTTATTTATTCAATCAAATGTAACTAAGGCCATTTTATGGCCATGTGTCAATAGTATTTTAACATAAGCCCTAAAAAGAATATTGTTTTGTCTAATTTTTCAGTGTTCATAGCTATTTCGTTAATTAATGTTTTATAGTTTTTAATGGATAATTATAAATTCATTGTTTTAATATTTAATTTTAATATACAGGGGCTATTTATAAAAACAGTATTTGTAATAAGATTTCTTTAATAATACTATCTTAACATTGGTTTCAAAAGGGACACATTTTGAAAGATGTTCAGTGTTCAAGTTAAACAGTCAATTATAGTTTACTAAGTTTTAATAGATAATTGTATATATTAATAGTGGAAAACATTTAATTTAAATTAATATTCAACCTATTATAAAAAATGGTACTTTTAATAATATTTCTAATGTAAAATATTAACGACATTTAGCAAAGGGATGTTGTATTGACAAATTAGCCGGGGTTATTCGATGCTGCAGCCATGTTTGATGTTAGACGCAACATACAATTAAAAACTACATTTGTTTTCATATTTTAATTAAATATTTGTTAGTATGGATCAATAAACATTTCTTGAAGTCTAAGTTTGATTTTGATTTGTCTGACCCTTGACAACAGTATTTGTGTATTTATTCATTTGGAATAAGAATTTAAATTCGTCTATCGACACAGAGTCTATCTCTAGCGGAGATTAAAACAGGCGAAAAATTTTTATAATGTTGGAAATACAATATTAACTCTTTTCTAGACATTAGTCGCGGGCACGACCACCTCAGTTCTAGGTGTCATATTAACTTGTGTTTATTTATTTATTTGCTTGTATATGTACATACATTGGAGAAAAGAATATAAAATTCCATTTGAAGTTCTTAAAAATATTTACACACCTTGAAAGTGTATATAGCAATTTGATTTTGTTGATATATATACATATTTCCTATAAAGTATATTATATTAAGTATATTATAAATTAACTAATAGATTCTTTAAATTAATTATTGAATTCTTTAGTTATTTAATTGTATTATTATTAATTAATATATCTTTCTTAGTCAATGATTATACAACTGTCTGTATTAAGTGTCTTAAGATGCTGCGACGACCTGCAGAACATTGCGAAGTCGACAGGTGCAAATGACTGGGACAACTTTCTATGTGGCGATCCTTGGGAGAGGCGTATGTTCAGCAGTAGACTTCTGTTGAACTGTTATGATGACGATGATTATGATAAGTTACATATCACTGAGATATTGCAGTTACACTTTGTTAGATGAAGGTCATTTATTGAATGACAACATTTTATCGATTGGTCTACCATCTTTGAATGTATGTTTCTGTTAAATATATATTGAGATTTTGATGTTTTTTATACTTTTTAGTATTTTATTATTGAATATGACCTGTCATATATACAAATTACACCCATTTTTACTAACTTTATCACATGCACAGTGTACATATAGATATCGCAATCTCATACTTATTATGCGTTTTCGTGTATCTTTCAACATTTAACATTATTCATAAGAGATAAGTAGCTACTTGTAAGATGTACAGAGGGGCAGAGTTAGAAGTTTTTTTTTTTTTTTTTTTTTTGATAACCATGGAAATGTTTTGTGCACGAACGTTCCTTGGCCGGGAGGCCACCAGAAACGAACAGTGTCGGGCTCGAATCTCAGAAGGAAGCATACTGGAAGCTAAAACCATCCACGGGATGCTGTTGGCCAGGCAACTTGGCTTCGTCTAAGGAGACTTGCGAGAGAGGCTCGCAAGTTGAGATTGAAGAGACAATAATAGCTGCTGCTGCGAAAGCGCTGCGTCACAGAACGAAAGAGATGACTTCCGACATGGGAGGGAGCCATCGATCCGAGGGGCCAGTTGGTTTTGGAGAAAATCTCCTCTCGGATCGCCTTGTGATAACCTTTTAATGACGACTACGACCACGAGAAAGTCTCGTGCCGGTCGTGAAATTACGACGATGGCGAGGAATTTGTGTAAACCACAGAACGCGGCTTTATTGATACTGTATGTGCGAAAACCACGTAGGGGCGGGGCCTCCATACGCATTGATGACACAGGTGATGCGTCATCATCGTCTATGATGACGCATTTCCGGGCATACTCAGTGGTGGGTATCGCGCGGGTGTGTAATTCCTAACGCTTTGCCACTGGCGGACAGCCAATAGTTCGTCCTATCGAAGTAGTCGATGGAGAACTTTTAAATAGCGCTGCCATTGTAGGCGCGGTTGAGATCTCGCGATGCGAATCTACATTCACATGTATGCCGGGAAGCGCCGGACCCTTGACGCATAAATCGATTTTGAATCACTTGGGTGAGTTCAAACGTACTTTGGGGACGTGCGCCGAATACTATGCCCCAGCGTATGACATGTGACGGGTCGACGCACGCAAGTTGTGTATAGGCGTATTTTGGCGTGTTTACAGCGGCATTTTGCTGCGGCTATTTGTAAGGTTAAAGGGCGGCCGGATATGAAGGCCGCTCTATCCTGACAATTTTAATATGTTTCTTGAAGTTCAGTCTACGGTCTAAGGTGACTCCCAAGATATTTTCTTCCTGACACCCAGGGAATGGGTTTGTCGAAGAGGGTTATTTTTACTGAATCTGTTAGGAGCGATTTGGAGTTTTATTGATTCTGCTGAACAAGACCGCGTTGCTCTTTTCGGGATTTATGTCGATCCTGTTTTACCTAAACCACTCGCTTAAGGCGGTGGCCGCGGAAGGCGAATGTGAATTCTCGATGCGTTATGGTCGCAGAGTATGGGGAAATGGTATCGTCGGCGAATAGGACCAATTCTGCCTTTTTATTTGGGTCTTTGGGATATACGCTCGTATAAAGCGTGTGTACCGGTGTGGGCGGAAGGACCGAGCCTTGCAGGTTTCTCCGGCTTTTAAGTCTCTGCTGGAGGACAGGTGCCACTCGGCTTTTAGCGGAAGATTTGATTCGACAAGTGAGCAGCTATGATGTGCACAAGCCCTCTGACATACCACGGTTGTAGCTTGTATATCAAGCCATTGTGCCGAACTTTGTCGAACGCTTTCGCGACATCGAAAGAGTGCTCCTACACTTATATTTGGGAGATATCCATTTTAAGGCGCTCAGTATGTGCTCCGTGAGGCCCGTGCACTTGCTGAACATGAGTGCTTGGCTCTAAAGCCAAACTGCTCATCAGGAATGACGTTTAGTGACTGAGCGCTATTCGCCAGGCGGATCAGAATTATGCGCTCGTAGATTTTTCCCCAGTGCGCTGAGGAGACTAATGGGCCTATAGCTAGTGGCCTGTTTTTCAGTTTCCAGGTTTATGGATTCCCTATACGTGGGCTTCTCCAGTCTGGAAAGGTGCAACTGTGAGGGCATTGAAGGTGCTGCTAATAGTAATAGCAATGAATTTGGGAAGTTTTCACTAACTGTGAG
Source organism: Sericinus montela (assembly GCA_029286605.1). Taxonomy (NCBI): domain Eukaryota; kingdom Metazoa; phylum Arthropoda; class Insecta; order Lepidoptera; family Papilionidae; genus Sericinus; species Sericinus montela. The sequence continues at coordinate 11,984 of JAGSMR010000576.1, forward strand.
ATGCCGTCAACAAGACCTTACACCCTAAGGTTTTTAATTATACCCTTAACCTCTTCAATTTGAGGGTAGGCGGGGAGAGGTTCACCGTTAGTGGCTGCGTCATTTTCCGCGATACAGAGTCGATACATTCTGAATGTGTACGGGATCTGTGGGTTGCGTGCTTGGAGGCACTGACTTTCGAAGCTGTCGGCTAAACGTTCGGCTTTTCACTATCGTCAGCTAACCAGAGCATGCGGGACGACCAGGGAGGCATAGATACGATGCGACAGAGTCCGGACTTCATCGACCTCGCCAACTGCGGTAGGCAGTGTGCGAAGGCGTGATGTCGACGGTGGCTTGTCATCGCTTTGCCCTCAACTCCGGCCATGCGCTGTTTAACCTCCCTTTGGGTTGGCGCATCCTAACGCGGTTGCAATCAAGTCCCTGCCTGTGGTAATGCCCTGACCAGCATTTTCTCCTCAACAACTGTCCACAGGCTCGCAGGCAACTCAAAGCGGCGGTCGTTTGCCGCGCGACACACCTGGAGGATACACTGACGGCGGGTTTCCCGGTGGTGAAAGGGTGAACGACGGCGGCAAGTGCCGTGTCTTTATTATCAGCCTCGGTATGTTTGCCCCGCTAACTCCGGGAATCATGGGCTCGAGGTATTCCTCGAGTTGCGCCAGTCTGTCACGGTTTTGATCAAAGTGACCTCTGCGTGCAGCTGCCTAGCTGCATTTATGACTGTTGGGTCTGGATGGTTCGTGAACTTCTATTTTCGCAAGAGGTAGCGTATATTCTTTAAAGAGAGCTATATCGAGAATGTCCGGATTCTGGTTCCTCTGCGCGGGTGTTCTAGTTGGCTCGAGGGGACCCTACCGTCGTAAAAAGTTGGGTTCCATGCTGCAAGAGTTGGGAGGGGCGAGGTCCATTGTGTTATTTTTCATTGCGGCGTTTGAAGCAAAATTAACACTGTTTGAAGTCTCCGCTATTAACACCGAGTCGCTTGGGTACAACGAAGTGCCTCGATGTCGCCCCTTAAGAATTGTTTTCAAAGGCGGAATAAGCCGAGTTAGAAGTTTCTAAGTTTAAACTTATAACAACTTCAAGCGGTTCAAGATTAAGATTGGCTATCGTGACTTTCTTGGATTGACAGCCAGAGGCACCTCTAAATACTCTATGTACGTCAGTGCGCGGACGGCTGTCACCCGGTTCCGGGGGCTGGTGCGCGGCGGGAGGGCAGCGCCACTCCCGGACAGGCGCAGCTGCAGCGGTGGAGGAGCAGGTCACAAGCCCGGCCCGTAACAGTTGCTGGCGACCCGCCTTCGAAGCTGGGGTTTGATGATTTACATGTGCATACGAATCCTCTCTCATCCGTGGTGTCTCGAGGCGACAGAGGGGAGAGCCCTACCTACCACCCTACCTATCGAAAAATGCCAGATTAAAATATGAAACGGAAGAGCTGGTGACAAGCGATCGACAATCCGCTGAATGATCGCGAAAGCCTGTAGAATCAATCACCAGAATGGACATTCATAGGCTGTTTTTGTCTTAGCATACTCAAACTAACCGCGTTCGTAGCACTGTAACGCAATGAATAGTATCACACTGAAATCGGTAGAGCCGTTCTGTGACGTCAGTATCCTTGCAGGATTAGCTCATTTTGTTTTGGGATAGCTCCTAACACCGATTGAATAATATACTCGTAAAGATGTGAATGGATGTGAATAACAGGATATATCAGAGCACTTTGTTACGTAACTGATATCTGGTTTCCTAACTATGACATAATTATATTCTAAACTTGATACCAAGCATTTAAAACGTTAAGATAATTGCACGTTCCTCGCCAATTATCCGAGCTGCTGCGCCATACTACTTTGGTTACGTCCTCAGCGTCCTGGAGTCAATTGGGAGCCCTGGATCTAGTCACGAACGATGCGATGCGATATTGAAATTGAGCTGAAACTCTAATTAAAACTATGTCCTTTCCGAACTAAGAATTTACTAATAATTTTGTATTGTGTTATATTTTTACCAATAAATGAAACGAAGCATGTTTTAACTGTTTTATTTCTTTAACAATCTACGCAAAAACAACGATAAACTCGTCGCTACCTGTCACGTTATCCCAAAATCTTCGGTGAAAATTGGGTCGGAAGGATTTAATCGTCTAGACTTCTGCCTACCTCTGTATTGGAGGAATATGTGAATATGTTTCTAAAATAAAAGTAGCCTACGATCACGTTACGCCACAAAAAATCAGCTTTCTGCCAGTATGAAGTCCATTTGAAATCGGTCTAGCCGTCTCAGAGATTCTTCAGAACAAACGGACAAAAGACACCTGAAACGTCCTGGACCGATTTTGACGGAACTTTCACTGGCGGTAGCTGATGTTGTAAGGTGTAACTAAGGCTAGCATTATTTTAGAAACAATAATTAGGGTTTCGCGTTACCTACAAAACCGCGAGGAAAAACCGCAGGGGCAGCATTTGAGTCGAGAAGGCTGTTACACAACTAAGCTTACTTACTTAGATGCTGCACCGACAAAAGCTTATGTTACTTTTCGACTTATACATTAAACTTGTATAACGTACACATAACAGCTTGCAGTAGTCCACTGCTGGACATACCGAGCCTCTGTATTCCGTAATCGCCACGCGCTTAAAGGCAGATTGGCGATCGCGCACCAGACGCCTCGCAACCTAACCTAACGCCCAACCTAACCTAACATTTTGTACCTTGGGACGGGTATTGTTCACTTTGGGCATCTATGATGATATTATTCCTTGGGGCATATAGACTAAAAGGAAAATGTTAAAGAAGTAAATCTACTTTTTCTACATGTCTCCGGGACTGGTGTTGTGGCCCATTCAATTTGTTTCTTATTCCATAACACAAGTGGGTTTGCTACTTACGCATGAGACATCGTTACAATGTGTATGATTTTCAACCTATCAATGTATGTTTCTACGTATTGTTGGGTTAATTAATGTTAAAGAGGTACTTGAGATATAATTACAAATTTCATACTTAATTATTTAATCCAAATGTAACTAAGGCCGTTTATGGCACTGTGTCAATGGTATTTCAACATAAGCCCTAAAAGATATTGTTATTTTTGTCTAATTTTCAGTGTTCATAGCTATTGCGTTAATTAATGTTTACATAGTTTTAATGGATAATTATAAATCCATTGTTTTTAATATTTAATTTTAATATAAGGGCTATTTATAAGCAGTATTTGTAAACAAAGATTTCTTATATAATAATACTATCTTAACATTGGTTTTTAAAAGGGACGTTGTTTTGAAGGAATGTTCCAGTGTTCAAGTTAAACAGTCAATTATATAGTTTACTAGTGCTAATAGATAATTGTATAAATTAATAGTGGAAACATTTAATTTAAATTAATATTAAACTATTTGCAAAAATGGTACTTTTAATATGTTTCTAATGTAAAAATATTATTTTAACATTGGCTTAAAAGGGATGTTGTATTGACAAACTAGCCGGGGTTATTCGATGCTGCAACCACATGTTTGATGTTAGACGCAACATACAATTAAAACTACATTGGTTTTCATATTTTAATTAATGTTGTTAGTAAATGATCCAATAAACATTTATTGAAGTCCTAAGTTTGATTTTGATTTGTCTGACCCGAAAACAGTATTTGTGTATTTATTCATTGGAGTAAAATTTAAATTCGTCTATCGACACAGAGTCTATCTCTAGCGGAGATAAAACGAACGAAGAAATTTTTTATATTATTTGGAAATACAATGTGCTTTCTTTTCCTAGACATTAGTCGGGCACGATCACCTCGGTTCTGGAGTGTCATGTTAACGTATTTATTTATTTATTTGCTTGTATATGTATACATTGGAGAAAGAATATAAATTCCCATTTTTGAAGTTCTTAAAAATATTTACACACGAACAGTACCTGTAATTTGATTTTTATTTGATATATATACATATTTCTATAAAAGTATATTATATTAAGTATATTATAAATTAACTAATAGATTCTTTAGAAATTAATTAATGAATTTAACTTTAGTTATTAATTATTATTATTAGTAATATATCTTTCAACAGAAAATTCAATGATTATACAACTGTCTGTATTAGAATGTCTCCTGAATTGCTGCGACGACCACCACCAGAACATTGCGGGAGTCGATCGGTCTGAAATGGCTACAGGACCTTTCTATGTGGCGATCCTTAGGAAGGCGTATGTTCAGCAGTAGACTTCTGTTAGACTGTTATGATGACGATGATCATGATAAAGTACATGTCACAGCGAGATATTGCAATTACACTTTGTTAAATGAAAGATCGTTTGTGGGACTGTGACATTTATCGATTGGTCTACCATCTTTAGATGTATGTTTCACCATTTAAATATATTGAGATTTTTGATGTTCTATACTTTTTAGTATTTATTATTGGAATATGACTGTCATATGCACATAAAATTTTACTCATTTTACTAACATTATCACATACACCAGTGTACATATAGATATCACCAATCTCATACTTATTATGCGTTTTCATTGTGTCTTTTCAACATTAACATTATTAAAACAGAGATAAGTAGCTACTTATAATATGTACAGTGAGGGGCAGAGACAGAAGTTTCTAGGTTTAAACATAACAACTTCAAGTAGTTCAAGATTAAAGATTGGCTATCGTGACTTTCTTGGATTGGCTTGTGACACCTCTAGAAGCCTCTCATATGCGTCGGTGCACTTGGACGGCTGTCGCAGTTCCGGGCTGGTGCGCGGCAGGAGGGCAGCGCCCACTCTCCCGGGACAGGCACAGCTGCAGCCGTGGAGGAGCAGTCACAAGCTGACCCCGTAACAGTTGCTTTAGCTGACCCCGCCTTCGAAGCTGGGGTTGATGATTTACATGTGCGTAGATCCTCTCTGTCCCGTGGAGTGTCTCGAAGGCGACGGAGGAGAATACTACCCTACTGCTCTCCGAAAATGCCAGATTAAAATGAGCAAACTGGTGACAAAGCGATCCGACAATCCGCCTGAATGACCGCGAAAATACCTAGAATCAATCCTAAAATGGACATTCATAGGCTGTTTTTATGTACTTAATACTCAAACCAACAACGTTCGTAGCACTATAACACTTAATGAATAGTATCACTGAAATCAGTGAGAGCCGTTCTGTGATATCAGTATCACTGCAGGATTAGCTCATTTTGTTTTGGGATAGCTCCTAACACCAGTTGAATAATATACTCGTAAAGATGTGAATGGATGTGAATAACAGGATATATCAGAGCACTTTGTTACGTAGCTGATATCTAGTTCCCAACCATGACATAATTAATATTCACAAATGATATATAAACATTTAAAACGTTAAGATAATTGCACGTTCCTCGCCAATTATCGAGCTGCTGCACTGCTGCACGGACCCGTCCTCAGCGTCTGGGGTCAATTGGGTACAGATCTAGTCACGAACGATGCCGATACGATATTGAAATTGAGCTGAAACTCTAATTAAAACTGTCCTTTCCGAACTAAAATTTACTAATAATTTGTTCATATTGTGTTATATTTTTATAATAAATGAAACTGACATGTTTTAACTGTTTTATTTCTTTAACAATCTACACCAAAAAGCAACTTATGATAAGCTCGTCGCTACCTGTCACGTTGTCCCAAAATCTTCGGTGAAAATTGAGTCGGAAGGATTTAATCATCTAGACTTCTGTCTACCTCTGCTATTGGAGGGAATATATGTAATATGTTTCACAAATAAAAAAGTAGCCTACGATCACGTTACGCCACAAAAAATCAGCTTTCTGCCAAGTGTAAGTCCCGTTGAAATCGGTCTAGCCGTCTCAGAGATTAGCCAGAACAAACGGACAGACACCTGAAACATCTGGACCGTTTTGACGGAACTTTCACTGGCATTAGCTGATGTTGTAAGTGTAACTAAGGCTAGCATTATTTTAGAAACAATAATTAGGGTTCGCGTTAACTACCACAAAACCGCGAGAAGAGCCGCGGGGGCGGGCATTTGAGTCGAAGGCTGTAGCCACAACTAAGCTTACTTAGATGCTGCACCGACAAAAGCTTGTGGTACTTTCGACTTATACATTACGCATGCTTAACGTACGCATAACGGCTTGCAGTAGTCCACTGCTGGACATGAGCCTCTCAACATGCATAATCGCCACGCTTGGCAGGCAGATTGGCATTCACTACCAGACACCTCGCAGCCTAACCTAACATAACTAACTAACACATTTGTACTTAGGACGGGTATTATTCCTTGGGGCATATAGACTAAGGGAAAATGTTAAAGTAAATCTACTTTTCTACATGTCACCAGGACTGGGTATTTGTGGCCCATTCAATTGTTTCTTATTCCATAACACAAGTGAGTTTGTAAATCAACAAGCTATCGTGACTTACCCCAACAACAAACTTAACATGATTAATGATGAAATAAACGATTCTACTCAAACAACAATTCTTAGTTAATAAATAACGCGTAAATAACGCATTCAGATGAAAAATTAAATATTCCATTTATAGCCTTTTAACCTAGAGACCATGCTTTTGCAGAATGTTATGATATACATTCATATTTATTTAATTATTAGAGTTCGCCGCAAGGATTACATCGAAGCAATAAACACAAACTTAAATTATTAAATATTTTGAGTAAATGTATCATAATTAAAAGTAAACAAAACGTTCATAGTTGTCCAAAATATCTTCGGTGGAAGGTGGGTCAGAAGGGACTTAAATGTCAAACTCGACCTCTGTCTACCCTGTGGGAATTGCGTGAAGATATTTTATTTTTATTTTTTCATAGTTATTACGGACTTCGGAAGAACATCATATTTTCGTATGTATGGTGTAATATGCACTTTACACAAAAATTTTATCATTCTGCTACATGTCATTGATACATATGTACACAACGGCCTGTTAAAGTCCACTGCAGGACAAAGGCTACTCCCTCATTGATACATATGTACACAACG
>JAGSMR010000577.1:0-98139 GCA_029286605.1 Sericinus montela
GCCTGTTAAAGTCCACTGCAGGACAAAGGCTACTCCCATGGGGAGGATTTGCCATAATCGCCACGGTTGGCAAGCGGATTGACGATCGCAGTATCAGACCACTAGCACCGCAGAGGCTGCTGCCCATCTTCAGTCTGATTATTTTGGTCTAAAATTTTAAGAGATGGTTATCCCGCCATGTATCGGTTGCCATTAGGATATCATAGGCATTTTCTCTTAGTCGCCTCTTACGACACCTTCGGTATAAAAGGGAGTGGCAACATTCTTCCACGCGGTACAGATGTTCTAATTAAGCTTCAGTAAAAAGGACTAAATTATTTATACCTCTCACTACCTCATCATTCTGAAATACGAATATACAAAAGTTCTGTGCCTGAAGTTATTAGGTACATTTCCCACATATACTTAAATTAAACCGGTGTGTTTGTTGAGCTTTATCTAGTACACAATACATCGCACACATAAAATGTTTCTCTGACAGGTATCGTCTGCAGCAAAAACAAGCATCAAATAACTCTCATATGTATTACTTTCTTTACTTCTGTAGTATTGCGTGAAATGAAGATCGCCGTCGACCTTAATTAGTAGAACAAACTGCTGGCAAGCAAATTGTGGCGAGTCTAATTGCAGCCCTAATGCTAGTCGCCACCGCAAACTGAGATTTAATGAGTGTCCGGCTCTGCAGGGGCAGTGAGGCGAAAATACAGATACACAAAAATTCCTAAAGCTCCATGAAAATGTTATTCGGTTTCATTTTAAAAATGTCAGTAAAGATGAAATGTATATTATGGTAACTTAATGACGACCCGTTAGCCTAGTTGATAGTGAACTTGCCTTCGAAGCTAAGGGATGCGGATTCGAATCCCTCTAAGAGCAAATATTTTTGATAGAAGTATGAATGTTTGTATGCGTATCACTTATAAAAAAAATCTGTTAAAAATATGTTCACGCCATTCCCAAAAACTGGGAATGGCGTGAAATAAAATAAAATAAAAATATGTATTTATTTATCTATGTATTGTATAAGTATTAATTTATGTTTTGTATGTATTTTTATGTATGTAATATATCGTACGTATGTTTATGTAATATTTTTGTATTTGCCTCATTATTTAAGATCTCTCTCCCTTTATTTAACTGCACTGCTAATACATTTTATTTCTGTTTAGCCTGATGGTTGACTGGTAGAGAATGCCACTTGGCATTAAGTCCGCCATATGTACTACACTGTGCATTGAAGCTTAAATAAATAAATAAAACTGGACTACACAGAGGTCCTGACAATAATGTCGTTTTGACCCACATTCCACCGAAGATATTTTGGGACAACGTGACAGGTGGTGTGCCAGTCGCGCGCCGTCTCTATATCCAAGCCAACAACATATTACGTACATAAGTTTTAGGAAAATCCCAAAAAATGCCAGGGTATCGATCTTGGGGTCTCGGCTAAAAATTCCGACCACTCAACCACTGGGCTATGGAGACCTTTCATAACGAAATAATATGTATGCTTATATCATAAGCATGCATATTAAATCGGACATAAGTTTTGAAAACTCTTATCGGTACGAGTCTACCACTTGGGGATCGAATTCGGGTCTCTTTATTCGAATTCCGACAACCCAACCACTCGGCTATTGTGACTATAAACTACAAAAATATTAATATTAATAAAAAAACTTGATAGACACATTATAAATAAGTTTTTTTTTTCGGATCCATAAGTCGTATCATAAACAATCTTTACGACACCCAAGGGATTAAAGAAATTGGCCCATACACTTGTTAAAAAAGATATAATAAATAGGAAACAACAACACCTATATCATCTGTTGAACCACTTGATGGCAACAGTTTGTAGCATACTAACACGTCGAAAAAAGTATAAATCCAATAAGGAAATTTCAATCATTAGTTCTGCGCTCAACTTCGAAGTCGATTCAATAAATATTTAACAGCAACACTGTTTCGGCTTCGCGATAGTTTTATTTTTCCTTCACAATGGCAGGCTGTTTTATTTAACGAGTCTTTATAAAGTTTTGTCAGTTAAAAAAGCTAATTCCAATTAATAAAAGTTCATTGCTAATTTTTATTGCAACTGTTATTTTGGTTAAAATTTATATTTTTTCGTATAGTAATATTTTATGGACATTGGTAAAAATGTTTAAAAAAAGTGTTTAAAAAAAAAGTGCACTTGATGCTGAAAATGGCTATAGCAGTCCATCGCATCTACAAACAAGATCAGATGCTTACAACCTTATCACCACCAACCACAAACATGCTATGTCACATTGTCCGTAATTACATTGGCTCACTGTACCATTCAAACCCAAACACAACTGTTGTTTCACCGCTATTTGGCTGCAGACAAATTTTAATCAACCTTCATGTACAATTGTATATTAATTACCTATTGTATAAATAATTATTCAGTTAAATCTTTCTTCATGCCTTGCAAATTCTGGGGTAGGCTGAAGTTTAGACAATTCAGTCGTTCGAACACACCTTTCATCGAATATATTTTTTGGGATAACGTAACAGGTGGTGAGCCTGTCGCCGTCTTTATTTAGAAACAAACTATATAAATCGTATACAAGTTTTGGGAAAATCTTTTATCACCTGGGGATCGAAATCGGGTTTCATGCCTCGAATTGTGATCACCCAACTACAATTACAACTACTCCGCTATCATGACAATTATTATTTAATCATCATTAAAGTTTTATTTTTTCATTATCACCCTTTAAATTAATAATTTTGATTTTAATAAATATTAGTTAAATCATTCGGTTATTAAAATAAACATTAACAAACGTCCATAATTTACGACGACTTGTTAATATGGGTTGAGTGCAGACCACACACGCGACAGCAGTACTTCCGGCTACGCTACTTGTCTGTTTGTTGTCTGAATCTTGTATTGTTTGTGGTGAATTCACCTTTTACTTGACGTACTTTGAATGCCAAAATTAGTCGCTTCTTACAACAGCTGCAAAAAAAGGGTTCATTGTTTCTCAACTCGTATTTGTAATATTATTGATATCGTTCATATTAAATGTAACGCATTAATTTATGATAATTTATCAAAAGTTAAGGTTTGATCACTGGAGTCGAACAATTTACACAAGAATGACTTTAAAATTTTTCAGTAATCAACGATGTGTTAAATAAAGGTTGGCGACAGGAAAAACAAAGAATTGTTAATTTATTGTTGAATTATCGCATGAATAGTATAGTAAGGATATTTCCTTTTAAATTCACGATCGACGGTTGCACGATCGGAATTGGAATCAAAAACACCAGTTCGATTCCGAAGTGGTAAATCTGTTGGTGTCTACACCAACCTACGAGTTTTTTTTAAACTTACGTATGATTTACATAGTTGGCTTGAACATCAAGACGGTGACATGCTTACCACCTTTGACGTTTCCCTTAATAAATATATGCGGTGGAAGGTTGGTCAAAAGGACTTAATTTTGTGGACATCTGTCTACTCCAGTATTCCTTCCCTTCCAGTGTTCTTCCCGCACGCGCATCCTTTTTTGTGAAGTAAATGAAGCCGTAAATTTATTTTCATAGTAATAGAGTATTTGGACTTTCCTTAAAATTGTAAACAAAAAGGTGCCCCAACAAATTTACGCCACCTTATCAAATTATTAATATTGAAAAGTAAAATAAATGACCAGACACAATTTTCAAACGTATCTGATTCTAGTCAGCAAAAACAAAGAAAAATAATAAAACCGGTTTTTTCCTTGCTTGACATTAAGTATTTCGTTACAGTAATAACTACGCAGTTGATTCCTTAACGAGCGACGTGACGAGCGCGCGTAAGGAATAAATTGATTGTGTCTCCGAACTGTTGTTGTAAGCCGCTCCGACTCACTTGCTGCCGGTACCAGACGTGCGCGATGGTATAATGATAATGCAATTACAGACTGAAACTGAAGGTAATGCTCGAAAAGCACACTCATACAAGAAAGTCTCTTGTAACAAAAATTTTACTCTGTGAATCAAATCTACGTAACATTGAATTACATATTCTACAATTCTTGCTTGATTCAAAAACGGGGGAAAACGAGTCAACTATGTTTTTTTTTACCGTTACAAGTTTATTGAAACTAGTTATGTGCCATGGTAGAAGGTTTTCAGCAGGAAAAAACCCTACTGCACTACTGCCTTGATACTAAAGAAGTGCGATAATAATGAATGATAACAAAACAATGCGAAATGGCAATGGACTCACACAAGGTAGCGACGTGCTTAAAGCTAATAAGTGACCAATCGATAATATTTCGGTTTTGTACTCAATGTATTTGACGCAGACTTTAACCGGCGAGGCAGTGGTGCGTAATTTATTTACGCTCGGCTGTACATTACTCATGCACATTCTGTTACTCTCATCTATTTCACAGTCAATTATATTAACGTTTACGTCTGTTACAGGCTGACTAACTTATTTACAATTTTACTACTATATAAATATAACTTCCTTCATAATGGTTGTCTGATTTAAAGCACAGGGATTTCAGAAGAAATATCTTAACATTTCCTAATTAACTGATGACTTGCCTATTTACTCGAGTGGTGTACCCTACCTCTTAAAATTTTATCATGGATATATGGGCGAATTAATGGCGAATTAATGGGAAACAGCGATAGCAAAGCTTTTAAAATACTTAAAAAATTAAGGCTCCATAGCCTAATTTAATTGCTAGTCGCCGCTTCGGCGAAGGCCTTTTCCAAATCATTATTAATTTTTCTATTTCTGCCCTCATTCAACTTACAACTGCTCTTTCATAAAACAACCTTCAGTTCTTCTTCTGTCTGCCTTGTTTTCTCTATCTCAGTCAAATTATTTTTCCATCTTTTTATCCCTCCTACATAGCTATGAAAGCCGAGTAGTTGGGTGGCCAGAGTTCGAATCAAGAGACCCGAGTTGGATTATACCAATGGGTTTAGTCAAAAACTTATGTACCATTCATATCGGCTCTCCACCTGTCACATCCCAAGAAATGTATTCGGTGATAGGTGGATCGAATGACCTTTATTGTCCAGACTGCTGTCTAACTCTGTATTGGGAATGGCGTGAAGATATTTATTTATTATATTCATTCTACATAAATATAATTCACGATAGCCGAGTGGTTAGGTGGTCGGAATTTCGAGTCAAGAGACCCGAGTTCGATCCTCAAGTGGCCGTACCAATGGGTTTTTCTAAAAACCTATGTACAGATTATATCGTTGGCTTACATAAAGACGGCGACGTGCTCACCACCTGTTACATTGTCCCGAAAACATCTTCGGTGGAAGGTGGGTCGAAGGGACTTAAATGTCTAGACTAGACCTCTGTCTACCCCTGTATTTGGAATTGCGTGAAGATATTTTTTTTTATTCTACATAAATGATCGGCCCATTTTTATTTTTTTTTTTGGTTTTCCGTTCACTTCATACAATTTGAAAAAAAAATCTTATTATTTTATTACTAGTTTTTTTTTTATTTGAACAGAGTAGAGAGCCAATGTAATCACGGGCTATAGAGCATTTTGTCTTGGACCTGAGGTGTAACAACTCATCTTCTACGTCTTATTTTCAAATGGTTATGAGACATCGTGTGCTGCAGTCGTCACTTACCATCAGATATACTATTACTAGGTGTTTCATCCTACTCTCATAAATAAACTAACCAATTCCTTCCTCGCTTTAATAAAAAAATAACGAACATAATCGATGGACGCGTGACGCACAGACAAATTACACAGCAGACGGCAGCGTCGTGCACTGGCTCTGAATCATCAAACGTCACGTCCTGTGTAAGCTTCACTGCACATAAAATTTTCTTAAGAGCTACGAGGATTACATTATAAATACTCGTACATGCCTCGCATAGTATCAGTAAAAAAATTGCCAGAGGAACTACTATCGTTGTTAAGAAGCAACACTGTGGCACCAGAGCAGCGGTGCGTAAATAAGCGTAGTTCAACATCGGTCCCAATTCATTCACGTTATGCCCAGTTTGGTAATCATTTCGCACGATATTCAATACAATTTATACTGACCTGCTAAAAGTTTTATGTTAAAATTTTATGTTAGAAGTTTTTCCAAGGTTTCGCTATCACTGAGGTCCCGAGTTCGATTACCGGACAAGTTAATACAAAAAAAAACCCTTTGTTTACATTTTCTCAGATTTCGGTGTTTGTGTTGACTTTTTTTTGTTTTAGCCAAAAAATTTGTATATATTAATCAATACATTAGGTAAAAGTCACGATAGCCGCGTGGTTGGGTGGTCGGAATTTCGAGTCAAGAGACCCAAGTTCGATCCTCAAGTGGCCGTACCAATGGGTTTAGTCAAAACTTATGTACCATTCATATCGGCTCTCCACCTGTCACATCCCAAGAAATGTATTCGGTGATAGGTGGATCGAATGACCTTTATTGTCCAGACTGCTGTCTAACTCTGTATTGGGAATGGCGTGAAGATATTTTTTATTCTACATAAATATAATTCACGATAGCCGAGTGGTTAGGTGGTCGGAATTTCGAGTCAAGAGACCCGAGTTGGATTATACCAATGGGTTTAGTCAAAACTTATGTACCATTCATATCGGCTCTCCACCTGTCACATCCCAAGAAATGTATTCGGTGATAGGTGGATCGAATGACCTTTATTGTCCAGACTGCTGTCTAACTCTGTATTGGGAATGGCGTGAAGATATTTATTTATTATATTCATTCTACATAAATATAATTCACGATAGCCGAGTGGTTAGGTGGTCGGAATTTCGAGTCAAGAGACCCGAGTTGGATTATACCAATGGGTTTAGTCAAAACTTATGTACCATTCATATCGGCTCTCCACCTGTCACATCCCAAGAAATGTATTCGGTGATAGGTGGATCGAATGACCTTTATTGTCCAGACTGCTGTCTAACTCTGTATTGGGAATGGCGTGAAGATATTTTTTATTCTACATAAATATAATTCACGATAGCCGCGTGGTTGGGTGGTCGGAATTTCGAGTCAAGAGACCCAAGTTCGATCGCCTCGCTCGTACCAATGGAGTTTTTCAAAAACTTATGTACGAATTATACCGTTGGCTTACACATAGAGATGGCGACGGGCTCACCACCCGTTGTCCTAAATAAGCTTCAGTGTAAAGTGAATTTAGGTTACTTATCTAGACCTCCGCATACTCCAGGTCTGGGAAAATGCGTTTAGATGAAAAATAAAATATGTTATTTATAAATTAAATTAAATCCGTTTCTTGACATTAGTTCATCTGTCCAAAGCATCAGATGAGCACATCATTAGGTTTACATTTTCTTTTAAATGACACAAACGGAGAATACACTTGATGACAAAAACCTACAGGACTCCTTTGAAGAATGGTAATAATAGGTCATATTTATATAATAAATAGAGGCACTGCTATTGAGTCACTTGTGAGCTGCGATGAGCACGACTGAACTCCTGAACAACGCTAATTCCTTCAAATAAACATTGACCGTTGTTCGCCCTTTAAATTCGGCGAGTGAACCTGTCCGCTCTTAAAACACTTCATCCTTTAAACATAATCCGCTTTCTCATGCGAGAAATCCTGTAGATTCTATATCTGTCCCTTCCGCACTATGTTTGTGGACTTAATTACTGATGCCTACTCGTACACGGCACAGGAAATAAGTAAATAATATCTATGTAACACACATACTGTAATAAATAAAGAATAATAAATATATAGTATTTTAATTTATTTCCGATCGCATAACACGTGGGCTCTAGCTATTTACTTTGGTTGCTATTTACTAACTGAAGCATTTTTCTCAATCATACTTCGTCCGAATGCTTTCATCCCAGGGTGCATTTTTCCTGTGCTCATTATATAATATCTTCACGCAATTCCCAATACGGGGGTAGAAAGAGGTCTAGTCTAGACAATTAAGTCCCTTCGACCCACCTTCCACCGAAGATATTTTCGGGACAACATGACAGTTGGTGAGCCCGACGCCGTCTTATTTGTTATTGAAAAAATTACTTCTCAACCCTCCACATGCAAATATAAAAACGTATATGTTACCTGGTCCGAAGAGAAGAAGAGCTTGATAATGCCTTGTTTTGAGGTGGTGGTATATGTTACCTGGTTTGAGTGTAGTGGTGGTGGTGGTGCATACAGTGGAATTAGTGCACGCATCTGTGGGAGGGAGGGTGGTGTTCTTCTGCTCTTCTTCTCTTCGGACCAGGTAACATATATTTGCGTTTTTATGTTTGCATGCGGAGGGTTGCGAAGTAATTATTTCAAAAACAACTTTACAATGAATTTCCGCAAAGTAACGCCTGAGTCAATTAGCTTCTTATTTTCAAGCCAATGATATAATTCGTACATAAGTTTTTGAAAAACCCATTGGTACGAGCCTGTCACCTGAGGATCGAACTCGGGTCTCTCGACTCGAAATTCCGACTACCCAACCACTAGGCTATCGTGACTTCGAAATTGAAATTTAGGGGATTAAAGAAAATTGGTTTCTCATTAGACGTAGCCTTCATTTGCTTATATCGAATTTACTTTCATATTGCTTTATTGAAAAGCTTATATAGATTTTTAAAGGCGTTTTATATACCTTTTCAATATAAGTATACTAAATAAGTAAAAACTATGAGCCTTCCCTATTTGGGGCATGAACCCAATCGCCATGTCTAGCTAGCAGATTGGCGATCGTAATACTTGGGAGCTTAAACGCTGCTGCCCATTACCGGAGAGATAAATTGATTAATTCTTACGCAGTAAGCACGCTTATATTAATATGATCCAAGAATAAAATTTACACTTTACATCGTGTTCGTTAGGATTAGAAGTTCATTGCTAAAGCTGTTTCGAATTTCTTACCTTTACTAGTAGACGAAGAGTTCGTGTATTGAATGCAAGTTGAATTTTATTAGCGACTAATTCTAAATGAATGTTGAACCTGGGATAAACAATGTAGTTGCTCCGCCAGGTAGCTACTCAAGCAAATGAGCGTGACTGATTTTTAAGTTCTTACTCATATCATAATAATAATAACTAACATATATAATTCTACTCTATATGTATTATGTATATCATTTTACTGTACGTGTGTATGTCACTGATCGGTTAAACGATTTGATGAAAAAAATTGTAGAGTGTTTTAGTGATGACTTCACAATTTCAACAAAAATTGTATGAGAATAGTAGAGTCTGACAGGTCCGTGGTTAAAAATAAATAACTGTTACTTTATGCCACGAGAAGCTCCGTTTAATCGTGAGTAGAAATGACTTGTCTAGTCCTCTGACATCCCCGCTGTTGAAAATGCGTACAGATATAAAAATAAATTGCGAAGATCAGAGCACGCAGTGCGATGATTTCTAACGCAATCGACGAGCTGTCGAATGCACTGCACTGTGAGCACAGACAGAATCAATTAGGCCGCTCTTCGTTGAAAATTGATAACTATGATAAAGCAATCCAAGATTTATTTTTTGTAAAACATAACACCATGAAATATAATAATATATCATTTTTTCCTCGAGGTTTAAGAAAGGACCATTTGTTCTTCTGTTCCGTGGGCATCCACGAAGTTTTTTAAAATTAATATAGGAAGAGCTTTAAAATGCTTTTAAATGGCTTAGGTAACCTATATTAAAATTTATTGAAATATATTAGACTAAAGGGAAAAGAATTAATATACTTCACGCAAAAAATATTTAAAATTGCATCAAGTATCAGAGTCACATAAAGTAGTTCATTACCAATCACATTGTTGATTCTTTGTGAAACTCAACAGATGAGAGCACCGGCATTAGCTTTGAAAATTATAATCAATTCGCCGACAGCAGTCGCGAGGTCTGACAGAACAAGCCACTCTGTGTGACGATCCTTCTCTGGGTCAGGTAAACTATATGTATCAATATTTGATGTTTTGTTTGGTGGAATTCTTAATTGTGGTGTGGTTAGTCTTTTTCTGGTGACTAAATCTAATTGTATGTCCTGATAATTATATGCTTCATACAATTATCAGGTCAGAAGATGGGAAGATAAGGGCGATACGGTATGTTTTAATAACTTAACTGATTCTCTTTAGTTTTTATGCAGTTTTTAAAAGGTGAATCGACGAAGTTTTTGTGAAATAACGCTCCAAGCACTTGAATAATCCAGGACTCCAAAGTTATTACAACACATACAATATTGGGGACGACCTCCGTAGACGAGTGCGTGGGGTGTATCTACCAGTTTTCAATGTGTCGCCACCTCTGAGGTCCCGAATTCAGTTTCCGGAAGGGTCAATGTAGAAAACGACCTTTTTTTTTTCTTAATCTCGGCCCTCGGTGTTCCTGGTGCGTTTCCAAACCATGACTTAAGTGCTTTAGCTATTTGTTTTGAAATCAGAGTAATATATGTGATGTAATTTTTTAACGAATATTAACGGTTTGACCACGACAACGTTACACGCGTGGAGTTAAGTAACGAACTGAATCAAAAAACCAAATATTTTAAACTGAATTATTATATATTTTTTAAAAACTTGTCAAGCATATGGTTTTAAAATCTTCACAATTATGAAAAAAAAAATTGATTCGAAGATTGTCGTTGTAGGTGTTAACTTCCCACCTTTACACTAATGAGGTAAGTTTTCCAGAATACATGATAGGTAAACGTGATATTTTTAATAAAGGAATCAAGTTTTGCTTCCGGCAGTACCCTCCATCTGTACACGGCGAGTACATTACCAAAACCTATTAAGGAATTGAGATGAAACGGGAAATCTACTGCGTATATTTTTTCCGTCTGAAACTGTAATCCATTTAAAGAGATAAAATCAAGTAACACTCTTGCTTAATTATTCGTCGATGTTTGATATATTTCTGAGGAGAGAGACGGTAAAGTAATTGTGATTTTCAACTTCCGACCTCGATCTTTTATATGCTGTAAATTATGTTTTTGTGAGCGATATAAAATATTATGATCTATGATTCAATAAGTAACTAAGGCCTTATAAAGCTTCACCATAGTTCAGTTTATTTGAAATAACACATTTTTAAGGTGTCGCCAGCCATGTGACCCTTGTGATTCCCGGATGAAGAAAACCACTTTTCTATATTTTTTCAGGTCTGGGTATTTCGTGTCGTACCTTAGTTGATTCCGATATCATAACATTAGTAATATTTTTATTTATTTATTTTAATAGCTAAGTACACACAATGTTTACATTTAAAATCTGACAAATTGTAACAAAGATTGTCGACACCAGCTCTCGTCAATGTTCGGGTAGAACTACTCGATAACCAAATAAACTTCAATAAGCACAAAAAATACATTAAGAACTTAAGGATAGTTAGTATAAGATAATTATAATTTTTTGCCATCGCAGGAATCGATAACCAGCCCTTTCCTCTCTGACATCGTAAGAGGCAACTGGGGGAACTGTTCAAAAAGATTAAAACGGACATTTGACCTAGTACTCGTGATCTAACACAATTAGCATATCATATAATGTAAAGAAAGTACTGACTTACATTAGTGACACAAAGACAGGTAATGTTTTCGTGGGGTTCAGGTTATTTCTAGGTAAGTTGTTTTTTGATAGATTCGGAGGATCTCATTTATGAATGATGGCGTTACCATTTTTACTGAAAGAATAAGTACGTATGCTCTCATTCGTGTTTAAATTCACGAGAATTATATTGTTGGATAATAATTGCAATTTTTAACTTTTAATTTTACTGACAATATTCCACATTTTTAAGGGTTTTTTCATTATCAAGTAGTTCAAACTTCTATTTGTAGAAATTTTATTTTATTTAGACGAACAGGAAAGGTAAAAACTTACGCGCCCAACCCGTAACATAACTGCATCTACATTTGTATAGTGTACAACAACATACATACATACATACATGCATACATACATACATAACGGCCTCTTAAAATCCACTGCCGGAGATAGGCCTCTCCCATGGCGAGGAATTGCCATAATCGCCACGCTTGGCAGGCGGATTGGCAATCGCAGTATCAGACCACTCGCACCTCAGACGCTTCCGCCCATCTCCGGTCTGATATTTTTAGAGATGGTTATCCCGCTTTCGATCGGTTATCACAGGCTGTTTATTACACAACGATATTGCAGGTTGTTTCCCTTAGTCGCCTCTGACGATATCCACGGGAACATCCAGTGACAATATTCTTTGACCCTTATCTCACGGTTTGTATTTTTATACCACGTACATTTTGCATACCATAGTGTACTACAATGCCTTTACCAATTGTCGAAAAATATATTTTACTAAAATAGGCTGACGAAGAAGTCATATTTAATACAAATGTGTCAAACAAAAATGTCATAAAATACCATTACAGTTTTATCTTTTCAATAAAAACAATACCAAGCCTGTAAGCATTTGATTTCGCCTCGCTCATCCATAACCCTGAATTCATTCTAAATAATTTCATTGAAGTTTAGAGCATGGCTTTTAGAAATTTTAAATTATCTTTAACTTTATAACATTTATTTGCTTTTTAGAAATCAGTCCTCTTTTCGAATTCGATACTTTAACAATACAGAATTCTTCTGTCAGAATTTTTGTTCGCAACATATTGGCCTACCTGTTCTACTACTTATTGACTTACTGTCATTTAAACTGGTTATCCCAGCTCTACTTCGGATGTCATAGTTAGAATCAAATGCACTGTTTAAAGCTATATTACTTAAACAGTACTTAAAATGACTCACATAATAGCAGTAATGAATTCTAACATTATTTTTATATGCGGGTAAATCAGGAATGTCTAGAACAGGTGAATGAAATTGTATACTTGGGGAGTGCGTTTAGCCGGGATGGAAGATGTGATTTAGATGTGGACAGGCGTGTCGCTGCCGGGAACAAAGTCAATGGTGCCCTGACTGCGTTAATCAAAAGGCAAGGCGTTGTGAAAAGTGCACGCCTTGCAATACATAACGCAGTGTTGGTACCGACTTTGTTATATGGCAGCGAAACCTGGGTATGCCAGAAGAAGCATAAAAGCAGGTTGAATGCAGTGGAGATGCGATCTCTTCGTAAAATGTGCGGCCTTACCATGGCCGACCGAAAGCGAAACGAAGAGATTCGCAATATGGCAGGTTTGAAAGATGACCTTGTCTCAAAATGGATAAGGGCGTGCTTCGATGGTTTGGGCACGTTGAGCGAATGAGTGAAGACCGAATGGTGAAGAAAATATATAGCGCGAAAGTTAATATTAAAAGGTGTCGAGGTAGACCGAGATTAACTTTCGAAGACCATGTGAGCAAATTGCTCGAAGAGAGGAGGGTCAAGAGTACTCGGATACCTAGACGTGCATGTATGAAGAAGATGATGAATCTGAAAGAAGCGAAAGATAAATAAAAATAAATAAATAAATAATTTTTATATGCGGGAACAATCATGAAACGCACTACAAAAACAATCATGAATGTCACGTGACTGGCGCTTCCAGTGACGCGACACCTAAACATGACGTCACTACCTATATAACGTTCATGTAGCTTTTCACACACAAGCGTGCTTTTCAGGACCATTAACTTAGAATTGAAATTTAATTGTCACACTTACTGTCTTAGTGAATTGTTGCTCGAGTTCCAAATTTTGAAATTAACAAAATTAAAAAGTCACGACAGCCGAGTAGTTGGGCGCTTGGAATTTCGAGTCGAGAGTCCCGAGTTCAATCCCCAGGTGGCAGGCTCGTACCAATGGGTTTTTCAATAAACCTATCTACGAATTTTATACTTGGCTTGGACATAAAGACGGCGACGGACTCACCACCTGTCACGTTGTCCCGAAAATATCTTCAGTGGATAATAAAATAATATCTACAGGTGGGTCGAAGGGACTTAATTGTCTAGACTAGACCTCTGTCTACCCCTGTATTGGGAATTGCGTGAAGATATTTATATTTACATATTTATTTATTTATTTTATTTTGAACAGAATTAAAAGATAAGTATATGGCACTAACGATACGGCCTAAAAACCGATCTTAGATCGCATATTGAATTTGCGTTGGGAAAGAATTTAATTTAATTATATTGCAGTTCGAAATGTGTGCTAATTTGTGTTTAGTGTCTTTTTAATCTTATTTTATAATTGAAAATGGTTAATTGTGAGATTTTTTACACTGACCATGTTACTGGCTGCTACATTTATCTTATTTTTAATAGATTAACTTGATTTCTCAAGGTATAAGAAGTATTTAAAAAGTATATACTTTGACATTATAATATATGTTAACGGAGCAATCAGTGTCGAAAAATTAAAAAAAATTATTTAATTAACTTTATTAATTTTTCGAAATACTTAATTTCATATTCACATGTAAGTGTATTAATATATAGTAATACACATTTTAAATGTTACACCATAAAACTGATTAGTCGCCACTCATCTTATAAATAAAATTCCCGTGTCACAGTGTTAGTTACCTTACTCCTCCGAAAAGGTCGACCGATTCTCATGAAATTTTGAGTGCATATTGGGTATGTCTGAGAATCGGACAACATCTATTTTTCACCCCCCTAAATGTTAAGGGTAGTCCAACCCTATTTTTTTTTGTTTTTAAATATTATTTTTATGATATCATTAAAAAATTCATAAAACCCTGAATTCTCACCACCCCCTATTTTACGATCAACCCCTATTTTTATATGGCAAAACAACGTTTGCTGGGTCAGCTAGTAAATATATATAATTGACCAATCCAATACTGAGTTTCTTGTTTGCGAACGCATATCTTGAGGATGAAGTCAATCGTATCGAAATTCCCTTGAGAAATTACGATTTCTTTTATGTGACTGTTATTGGTTACATTTCGCGGTCACTCGAAGTTAGAATCGATACGGTTGCCAATGTTAAAAAATGCGATTGAGCGATATTAAGAAAAAATAAATGTGGTAATTAAGTAATTTCACTTTAGCAGTTTCTAACAGAAAACAACCACAGATCAACAATAAGTAGAACACTAGAGTGAACCCGAGCACAGAGAACTTGTGCGTCAGAAGATCGGGGTAGACAGAGGTTTAGTCTAGACAATTAAGTCCCTTTGACCCACATTCCACCAAAGATAATTTCGGGACAACGTGACAGGTGGTGAGCCCGTCGCCGTCTATATGTCCAAGCCAACGACGACGATAAGTTTTTTTTAACTCATTGGTACGAGCTTGCTACCTGGGGATTGAACTCGGTCTCTTGACTCGAAATTCTAACCACCCACCGCTCGGCTATCGTGACCAATAGCGAATCTTATTTATTATGCACTGACTGATTTTATTAACACGAAGATTGCCACCTGTGTGCTTTGAGAGCTCTTGACCTGGATGCATGGGAAATTAAGCAACAAGTAGTATACGAGAGATGTTTCATAAATTTCTGATTAAATTAAAAATAAAATTGTGTTACGCTTCGATTTTGTTTTATTATTAACTACTACACAATTTTCTCATAATTTTTAATTTTTTGTATACAACGCTGTTATAAAAATATTGTCAAAATAATAAAATTTGCTCGAACTTATTATTTGAAGACGTGCAAAAAATAACTTCATAATTTATTAATAAGACCTGCTTCGTTCAATGTTTTTGTGTTCCGCGATACTCACAGACAACATTAAAATTGTAATCAGCTCTCGTAACCTACTTAGGAAGATCTGTTTTCGGCCGAGAAAATTACAGAGCTTTTATTTGTACTTCTAATTTACTGAGCGCTTTTACTTTTTATTTTTACTAAGGCACATATTATTTAAAGACAGAAAAAATATGAAGTAGTTTCTAACACCAGTGTAATCGTATCGAAAATCACTCGTGTCCTTTCCGCACAGTACTCTCGTCGCCGTCGGACTGAACTTACCTAAACCTTGTTATTAGAACGTTGGTTTCGAAGAAATGTTCGCTTTCTTTTACTTATTGAGCTTGTTAGAGTGCCGCTACTGGTGTGTCGTACGGGGCAATAAAAAAGAAGAATAATACGATTAGCCGAATAAAGTATAGAATCGAATAGAACGTAATAATACATTCTACTTTTTTCAGTTACTCGCAATGACCCTCCGCAAGATATTTTATTTAATTTTTGACATCAGGAAAAAATAACACCCCCGGATGAAAGCGTTTTGAAGAAACAAATGATTGAGAAAATGCTTCAGATAGAGTGAGAGCGTCACTTCCACTTTCATAAAATAGAAAAATATGGTTTGAGAGCAATGAAACCGTGTGGTATCGACCTAAGAATTTACCATATCCTTTCTTTTTTTATGGAAAAGGGAGGCAAACGAGCAGGTGGCACACGTGATGGTAAGTGATTACTGCCGCCCATATAAGTGATTACCGCCGCCCATAAGCTTAACGTGGGTGTCGTAAGAGTTTTGTAAGGGTGAAACAAAATTCACGGCCTGGGTACCGAAAATTGGCACGATAACGATTTTGAAAATAACAAACCAATGCACAGCAGACCGGATGATGGATAGCAGCTATTTAGGTGCAGGGTGTGGTAGAGGGAACTGGATCAATCCAATCCAAAGCAAGGCGTAATGGCAAACCCCCTTATGGGCGAGAGATACAATTTCCTGCAGTGGATTTTTACAAGCCGCTAGATTTTTATGACCTCCGTGAACTCACTGACTGGTTTTCATTTTGTTACCAGCTCAGTGGCAGGACCTCTGGGGGATTCGATTCCCGGACCAATATAGAAAGCACTTTTCTCGAGTCTGGGTATTTGTGGTACAATACAAAAGTACAGTGAAAATGCTTAAGGTACTAACTTTGGGATCATAGCAAGGTATGTGATGTTGTCACTATCTGTCCATCTATGTACGTATGTATATGATAGAATAGTAACCCTCCCCAGCTGTGTACGGGTAACAGAGTAAGCGCACTGTTTTTGTTGTATATTTTATACCAAAATGTATAATATTGAAACTGATGCTTGTTACTTGAAAGATGTCGAATTCCCCATGTAAACCTTGAACACCTTCTTCAATTAAACCTAATTCAATTCTTCCTCTTAGGGGATAGCATATATATTTCTAACCAGAAGCAGGTATATGAATGTTACTTGTGACGGATTTTCCTACAAATGTTCGTCCCATACTATACCCCTTAAAAGTAAATTTCGGTTCAGAAAATTCCTTAGTGGATGCATATAACATGAAAGTTATCAACGGACGAAGTTTCACGTTTGTAGTCCCAGTGGTGTAAGAATTGCCTTGAGGAAGTCCGTCGGTACAAGAAATAATATTTTATAAATATAGGGGAAAGCTTTTTGTGATGAATATTAATTTTTGCTGTCGAGTCATTGATAATTGTATGTATATATGAAGATTTATCTATGTAAATATATATTTATGTAATATTGTACCGTTAACTTGGACTTTAATACACCGACAGGCTCACAAACTGCCACGTTTTCCCAAATAAGGTTTGGTGGAAAGTCGATGAAAAGGTATTTATTGTCTAGATCTTGTAGGTCTTGGGAAATTAAGTAAATTAATTAAAAAAAATATATTGAAATGGAATACGCCCCTTCCCCTTTTTACAGGCGAATAAAATAAGTGATATTTATATAAAAAATATGTGAAAGATCGTTGTAAGCGAGAAAACAAGCGAGAAATTGTTGCAAGCGTTAGCATATTTAATAGAGATTGACAGAAGATTGGCAGAAGGTGAGGCAATGGAATTGGTTACCTTCAATTTAACCTTTAGATATCAACACCGGGATCCATTTAATTTTGTCACAGAGTAACACTTCAATTAGATCGAGAGCTGTTCAATCAACCCTTTCTAAATTAGTGCGGGGGCGTGGCGCGGGGCTGCGGTGGCGGTGGTGCGGTCTTTGGAAATGAAATTTACGAACATTATTGATTTTGTATTAAATCC
Source organism: Sericinus montela (assembly GCA_029286605.1). Classification (NCBI taxonomy): domain Eukaryota; kingdom Metazoa; phylum Arthropoda; class Insecta; order Lepidoptera; family Papilionidae; genus Sericinus; species Sericinus montela. Next base: position 17,905 of record JAGSMR010000577.1, read on the forward strand.
ACAATGTTTAGGTTAAGTAAACACAAACGACGACTGCTATGAAATGATAATTATAAAACGTGTTCTTCGACCTCCGTGGGTGAGTGGCGTACGCCCCTGTTTTCAAGGTGTTGCCAGTACACTATCTCGGATTTGGATGTTTGTGGTACCTTCGTTGATTCCGATTCCGTATTTCAAGTATCTAAGCTCTATACTTTGGGATCAGAGCAATGTGTGTGTATGTGTTTAAGTACACTTTATTCCTAATACTGGAATAGCCAGTGGTCTAGACAGTATAGTTCTTTCAACCCACGTATTACCAGATTTAATTTTGGGATAACGTGGCAGCTAGTGTATTTGTCATCGTCTTTATATACAAACCAACAATATAATAGTACTTAATTTTAAAAAGGTTTTGAGAAGCTTTGACAACAACTACGGATAGATTGCGGTATAACCAATAATACAAAAACACCAGACAGGTTATGGGCAGCAGTACTGTGATCGCCTATCCGCGTGTCAAGCGTACCGTTGTCGTAGGTATCCCCCATACGAAGCTCACTAAGGAGACACGTTAAATGTGCCCCAAAACCACCTTTCAACGACTTTTATAGGCCCTCAGGAAATTACGTATGAAAATGATTTTTGTTTTGTGCACATCTATAACATATTATATTAGAACTATTAACGTACGTTTCCAGAAGACTAAAAAAATAAATATTTTAGTTAAAGCTTAATAAGTCACGATATCCGAGTGGTCGGAATTTCGCGTCCAGAGACCCGAATTCGATCCCCATGTGGCAGGCTCGTACCAATGGGTTTTTCAAAAACTTACGTACGAATTATATCGTTGGCTTGGACATAAAGACGGCAACGGGCTCACCACCTGTCTCGTTTTCTCGAAAACAAATTCGGTGGAATGTGGTTCGAAGGGACTTAATTGTCTAGACTAGACCTCTGTCTACCCCTGTATCGGGAATTGCGTGAAGATATTTATTTATTTATAAAATTATTTCTTGACGTTTTTTATGATACAGCATACAAAAGTATATTATATATTGTAGCTGTTTTTTTATACATGGCTAAGTAAGCTGTATAGTATTTACCGTTCGGTTTCAAGGTCAGACATGTAATAGACATGTGAAATCTTTGAAGTTCTAACCAAAAGTTTTGCATTGCTAATTCGAGCTTAGTGTTCTATTTGTGAATATGAAACATATTGTCTACATGGTTTACGTCAATAGTCGAATGGCGGGCGGGCCCGAACCTGCGACGTCATGTTTCGGAGTCCGCACCCTAAACCGTTAGGCTATTGCCGCTCAGATTATTAATATTCTATTGATATTCCTTTCGAATCACCTTTCAGCGAAGAAACTCTTTGGGACAGCGGGACAGCCTGTAGACGTCTTATTATCCAAGCCACCAATTTAGTAGAAAGTTTCAAAAAACACATTGGTACGATCCTTCCTCATCAGAATCAAACTCGAGCGGAAACTATTTGATTGTTTTTCGACAAAGAGGCAAAGAAACCCCACAGTTTACCAAGGAAGTGGAGCGAAGATACTTCAGTGTTTAAAGTAAAATAATTATGTCAATGTTAATATAAAAATAAAACTATCTTTACACATTTCGCGATACGACACTAGTCACGATAGAAAAGTGGTTGGGTGATCGGAATTCGAGTTAAGAACGGGTCTCTTAACGGGTCCCTGTGTGATAGAATGTGTATCAATGCATGTGTGACAGGCTCAACGTTTGTCACGCTCTCCAAAAAAAAAATGTCTTCGGTGAAAGGTTGGTCGAAAGGACTTAAATGTCTAGTCATCTGAATACCATGAATCAGGAATGGTGTGAAGATTTTTTCTCTTATATTTTTTTATATGTCACTCAATCTCTAAGTTTCAAGTTATAACTTTTATTTTTTATAGTTTACGTGTCCTTTAGATTTTAAAATATCTTATGTAGTTGATTTACGGTGTTTGGAACGAATTTAAAAACAACCTTTCCACATACCGTTATAAAATATTTATAGTGCTGTTAAAGTGTTATTATCGATATGTTTGTTCACTGTAGCTTGTGTAGAGCCTTTTAGAGTTACGTGCCCCGTTTACGTTATTCATTGATCTACGTACTTTCATAAGATGCTTTTTTTTCTCTCTTAATATTAATTTATATCTTCACGTTTGTTCGTACCCGATATTTACTGGGGTAGACAGAAATATAAACAATTAAGTCCTTTCGGCACACTTTCCACCGAAGCCTGACAGGTGTCGAGACTGTCGCCGTCTCAGTTGGAGCTAACGGTACAATATAATTACGTATTTAGACAGATAAATATATTCATTTGTACATATAGACATCCATTACTCGAGTACATCCCATAATGTTTGTACTCGAGTAATGGATGACCTGGAAAAAGTACCGACCGTCAAAGATATCACAATCAATCAAGAAGCATAAATCACAATCGCCATGCTGGGTTAGCTGATTTATAATTTAACAGTGGTAGAGCCACGCATCAGCTTTTGTTGTTGCATGAATGGGCCGGCTCGACCGGGGAAGTACCACGACCTCACAGAATACCAGCGTGAAGTAGAAGTCTAACAAACTTCTGCATTTCGTCTGGTAAGTGCAGGTAACCGGAGGCCCACACACCCACCTCCCCAAATTCTGGGGGAGGGGTGGCACTCTAAGGCCGGCAACGCATCTGCTATGCCTATGGTATTGCAGGTGTTCATGGCCAGCGGTAATCACTTACCATCACGTGAGCCACCTGCTCGTTTGCCTCCCTTTTCTATAAATAAAAAAAAACTCGTAACTCGTTCTCATGTAATAATTAATAAATATAAAATTAATATTTAATAAGTAGCTAAATATTATTTGTTGCATATACGCATTTGCGTGCTATTGTAAATGAACAAAATAGGAAACATATTTATTCATTGGCCACCATTGAAATTGTAAAATCCTGTTCATAAGCAAAAATAGATTATTATTATGATGTAAATGGTATAATCTGCCTCAACAACTGGCCGGACAGAAACAGTAATCAAAACAAAAAGTCTTTTGTACATTTAAAGATCGTTCTCTAAATTACCGTAGGTACAAATGTATGAGCGGTGTTCGCTTCACTTCCTAATGGATTGCTTTTGTTTTGCTTCGGTCAGATATCCCCAGCCTCAGCTCCCTCGTGTAATGATTGCGTTAAAACCGATACGTCGCTGCTCGATGCTTCTCTTTTTGTTTTGTTGTCTGCATCAAAGCATGTCATACAGACTTAGTTGGAGTGATTAACAGGAATAAAAGATATTATGTTTACCATTTCTGGTATTTAAAAAAAAAAAACAGGTTAAGTGTAATAGCCTTTGTCACAATAATAGCGTACGGTCGCATTCAGAATAGAAAATTTGATTAAAATTGATAATTGAGATTGCAAAAATAGATCTTTACTCTAAAATCAATGGCACCTTTTAACATGTTTCAATATTAACCAATACCAGCAATTTTACCAGAAGAAGTACGCAGAGTGCAGACAGGTCCTGTCGAGGTTGGTAGATTTCAACTCTATACGGAATGAGATTAACATCCATAGATATGTACCCACATATGTACATTGCTTTAATCCCAAATTAAGCAGCTAAAGCATTGTATTATGGAATCTGTAAGAACGAAGGTACTACAAACACCCATACTGGTCTGTCTGAACCTCAGAAATATGGACACCATGAAAACTGAGGTGAACGCGTCTCGACCACGGAGGTCGTCGAAATATTATAACAAATCGTCGATCGGGAGAGTCCTATCCCCGCAGTGGACTTTTGAGTAATGCATATACTCTTCTTATGTATGTTTATATTTCCAATCCTGTAGAAGATGTTATACCTCGATTCACGGTAAGTATATACAACAGTGTAATGAAGATTGGTGTACTGAATCTTCATTAATAGATCTGTTTTTGTGTTTATTTCAATTAAGATTGATTACTCTACTCGATACTCTGTGCAATTAACCTGTGCCCTTTACAATGAGTGTTCCGTGTCTTCTATATTATATAGAATAGAATTAATAAAGATTGTTTTACTAAAGCATAACCAAAAAATAGAGAGATTATATGTGCGTGTCAATATGGGTTTTATGCGGAGAGTTTAAGAACAGGCTAAACAGAAGAGAAGGCAGAACTGTTCGCGAATCTCTTTGCCAGCAACTCACGTCTGGACACAAGAAACGCAGTTCCAACTTCCCGACCTCCCTGTGGTACTTCAATGTCAGAGGTCCACATTACTAACAAAGAGGTCCTCAAAACGTTGCGACATCTGGACGTGAACAAAGCCAGTGAACCTGATGGTATTCCAGCCATAGTGCTTAAGACCTGTGCACCCGAGTTGTCTCCTGTTCTGACACGCTTGTATCGCCTCTCATTGAAGACTGGAATAGTTCCCAAATCCTGGAAGCTTGCTAACGTGCAGCCCGTGCCCAAAAAAGGTAGCCGTGTTGAACCAGTCAATTATCGACCTATTTCAATTACCTCCATACTCTGTAAGATAATGGAGCGTATATTGAACTCGCACCTCTTGGCATACCTAGAACATAACGATCTCCTTAGCGATCGACGGTACGGGTTTCGCCGAAATCGGTCGACAAGGGACCTTCTAGTGTATGTCATACATCTATGAATGCCCTCGAGAACAGTGGCGAAGCACTCGCGGTTTCGCTCGATGTCTCGAAGGCTTTTGACAGGGTCTGGCATGCTAGCCTTATCAATAAACTTCCTTCATATGGTTTATCCCCTGGACTGATAGCCTGGATAGAAGACTTTTTGCGGGAACGGTCTTTGCGAGTGGTTATTGACGGCTGCTCATCAGAGGCTATGGCGATTAATGCCTGAGTTCCTCAAGGGTCTGTTCTGTCCGCAACTCTCATAAACGACCTGCTCGAGCCCGGTCTCTTTGGGTATGCAGATGACAGCACAGTTGTGGAGAGATATCTGGCGCGTGTTCAGTCCAGACAGGATCAAGTACAGTCTGCTCGGGAGGCCATGGTAGAGCGTATGAATCTTACATTACAGGCAGTTTCCAACTGGGGCAATACCAATCTTGTGAGATTCAATGCCACCAAAACGCAAGCGTGTCTGTTCTCCGCCAAAAGGAGCCAGTTCACCTTGGCTCCTAAATTTCAGAATGTATCTCTGGAATACACCGACCGCCTCCAGTTACTAGGAGTCGAAATCACGTCAAACCTTAACTTTGGGCGGTTCATTGAGTCTAAGGCTAAAGCCGCTGCAAGGAGATTAGGAGTTCTTGCAAAAGTGCGACGTTACTTTACTCCAGGACAGCTTCTGACCCTATATAAGGCTCAGGTCCGGTCGGCTGTAGAGTACTGCTGCCACATATGGGCTGGAGCTCCTAAATATCAACTGGCAGCCATTATATGTGCGTGTCGATATGGGTTTTATGAGGAGAGTTTAAGAACAGGCTAAACAGAAGATAGAAAGGAATTCTGAGCTTCAGGGAGTGCTTTTATTAGCTTCTTGCATTCGTTAACACTGGGGTAGTCAGAGGTCGAGACAATTTGGCACTTTTTTCAACTCACTTTTCATCGCAGCTTATTTGGGTCAACATGACAGGTGGTAAAAATGTCACCGTCTCAGTGTCCAAGCTAGAAATACAATTTGCTTATATAGATATATACTACCATAGCCAAATAATTATTAAACCTCTATGACTCGGGTACAAACTTTTACATTTATAAAACATAAAAGTTTGTACCCGATATAAGCGAATATTTGCTTCTAACGGAATTCGAACCAGCAACCGTCAGCTTCGAAAATATAATCACTATGATATCGGTTATCGGATCGGTCGCCATTTTTTATGTTTTAATAAGAAAAAATTTATATAGAGAGCATAGCGGATGTACTTCCATCAGTAAACAAGGATAACTCAATGGAAAAAGGTTAAGCTTATGAGCTTATTTGAGGGTACCGTAAAGCAAAGCTATAATTTATGTTTCGAGATAGGATCCCATTTTTTTTTCAGCAATACTACTTATTTAACAACAATACTAATACTGCTTCAGTACTTAATCGGCCACTGCCTACAACGCCTTGCCCAAAATGAAAGCGTTCGTTATTCCACAGCATGGAAATATTACGTAAATTATTTACATACACCATTATCACAATGTGCGCGGTTGTGCTTTATTGTTTGGTAAAATTATGTATTTACGTAGTGACGTAGCCGGCTAACGATGATGTTATCTATTATTATTTCGAGTCAAGAGTCCCGGCCCCAGGTGGCAAGCTCGTATGGGTTTATCAAGAACTTATGTACGAATTTCATCGTTGGCTTGAACATAAAGACGGTGACGGATATTAATATTTATTATTTTATATTTTATCTGATGATAAGTGAAAAAAAAACATAACGTTCAGACGGCCTGTCAAAGTCCGCCCTTTGTACAAGCACTATATATAACCTTTTTAAATGTATATCTTGTTAATAATATTTTTGTTATGGTGGGTGCAATGAAGTGCATAAATTAATAAATAATAATATACTATATACAATATACTACAATAAATAATTTCCAGAATTATAGTTAAGTCTTTTGTTTTAGGGTTTTAGTTTTAATATTTTAATTTTTAAATGTAGCGATAAATAAACTTCATTCTTTCAATTTACAAGATATGTTAGCTTGATTTAAGTATTACGTATAGTTTAAGTGTCTTTTTATGGTATGAAGAAATGAACGCAATGGTCTTTTACATAATGATAAAAGCCTTCTGCAAACCGAACAAAATTAATAGTTGGAAGAATGGAATTCGATTCGGAAGGATAGAGTTCAATCCCCAGGATTGACGAGCTCATACCAATAAGCATATCATAGCGTAGTTTCCCTGTCACTACCTAGCTGAGCTGAATTCGAAATTCGGTAAACGAATTGGCGATTGCAGTACCTAATTTATAATACCTAATTTATATTAGAATCTAGCAGTTTATGCATCACTACTCGTTAAAAAGGTAATACATGTCTATACATCAGAGTCATCAAAGTCACGATAGCTGAGTGGTTGAGTGGTCGGAATTTAGAGTCAAGAGACCCGAGTACAATCCCCAGGTGACAGGCTCGTATCAATGGGTTTTTCAAAAAAAACTTATGAACGAATTATATCGTTGGCTTGGACACAAAGACGGCGAAGGGCTCACCACCTGTCACGTTGTCCCGAAAATATCTTCGGAAGAAGGTGGGTCGAAGGGAATTAATTGTCTAGACTTCTGTCTACCCCTGTATTGGGAATTGCGTGAATATATTTATTTATTTTATTATAAATCAGAGAGGTACCTTCCGTATCATAAACACAACAATTATTAAGTAGTGAGTCCGCAACGTGTCTCGTAAGACATTACGTTAAACAGATTTTACTATGATGTCGTAAAACTCGCCGAGTAAGTTCTTGGAATTACCGACACGGTTCTTTTATAGTTGTATGTTACACACGGTATAAAAAAAGAAATAGCATATATTGACTAAAATTCCATTACGCACGCACGCTTATTGACCATAATAAGAGTGCTTCAGATATTCACGTTATACATTCACTCACATATATACATAATAGCCTATAAAGTACACTGCAGAATATAGGCTTTTCCCGCAATGGAGCTTTCGGCAAGAGTATTGCAGATCGCAGTACCAGACACATTGCACCTTAGACGATTTTCGAGATGGTTGTCACAGCAACTTGCCGGAAGCCACTTATCGAGGCTTTTAGCAAAGTCACCTTTTACGTCTTCTACGGAAAGAAAGGGGGTGGTATGCTCTGAGGTCGATACCCTATGGGAAAAAGAAAATTTACTGTAAAAAACAAAATAAAAGAGACGTTACCTTCGGAGTTTAACAGATCGTTATGTATGTATGTATGTATGTAAGAATGAGTGTGTGTATGTATAATAACGCCACCTGACGTCAGCTACCGCACAGTCAAGAGCATTAAGAGTCAGAAAACCACACAACAAATAAAAAAGTAGAGCTTCTATTTCAAAGAAACAAAAGAAAATTTTAAATACTATAAGCAGAAATATGACAATGCAGTTTTGTTATAAAATCGTAATCTTATACAGTTCATTATGGACGGCGCAGTGGTCACATTGAAACTGTAATATAAATAGCCTTTTTTAAAAATTATAGCTTGCTGAAAAAATGGCATACCCTCGTACAGAAGAGGCCTGTTTCTTGCAGAAAAAAAAATCTTATTATTACTTTTAATTCATTGTATTTATATACGTAAGTTATGCAGCACTCTGCCCATATCCATTCCGTTACCTCACACGCTCACGACGCTGGACATTTCTTTTGCCTGACCAAAGTCTATTCCTCAACAAAAGCATCTCCTAAACCCCTCCGCAAAGCGACTCCGCGGCTTACATCATTCGACTTGTGGCTGGCGGTATTATGCAGTAAGTAGCTAGACCACTCGTGTTATGAGATCAGAAATAATTTACTGGGCTTTTTTAGGAGTAAAAAGAGTTATCTATTGAATTGATGTTACTAATCCACAGATTTTGTGTGTGTGTGTGTGTGTGTGTATAGTAATATTTTAACCTTAACAAAAGTATAAGGTTAAACCTTATACTTTTGTTAAGGTTAAAATATTACTTAATTTTTAACCAAAGGCTAGCCTTCTAATAAAAATAAATTGTGAACGAGATTACAGGTGCAGGCCGAGAACCAGCTCTTGGATTCGTTTACGATGATGATGATTTTCCCAGGAATATGGTGAGCTCCCTTTGTCATTTTTGATGTTTCAAATATATTGTAATGAGTCAAATATATATTAATTTTAAGGAACTACCCGATAAATGTAAGCATGAGTTTAAAAAATAGGCAATGAAAATGTTTGTTATTTATCCTTATTAACAACGAAGGGTGTGATTGAGTGTTTGTGGTAACAAACACCCAAACCCGAGACAAGTAGAAGAATTGTCCGGGAATCACCGTGGCCTCTGTGCCAGTGACACCGTAAGTACCTCTTACCTTCGTGTCCATGTGATCAGTACAACAATACATATACATGTGTATGTTAAAATGATTATTCCAATACAAAAGCTGTCGTCCCGTCCTCGAGGTGGTTATCCTGTCTGATTGTCAATTTATATACTTGACCTATTTTAATATTTGCTGAGCCACATTACATTATCTTCATATTTAATATCGAAAATAAAGATACCAATCTTATAACTTAAAGATTGGCATCTACTTATATCTTTAAATAAAATTACTTAATATCTACACGAGTAGTTCTTAACGGGGTAGCGAGAGGGAACAAATCGCCAAGTGACATGATCCATGCTTCACCATTTAGTCTTCACGCATTCCCTCACCGCGCCTTAACCATTAAAGCACGCCCTTATCCATATTAGTGAAATAGTCATATTTTTTTATATCTTACAAATGTTATTTTACTTCTTCTTTTTAACAATATGATTTCAGTAAAACATTTTATTAACTACGAACTGTGTTTTCGCGGACTGCAGTTTAACAGAAAAAATGAAAACGTACCATAAATACGAAGTGCGAGACAGCGCTGCCGAGTGGCCGCACTTAGCTGAATTGCACTTGCTTATCTTCTTCCGTCCGAGTACAAGTGTATTTAAAGCAAAAAATAGTACAAGAATGCTTAATAATAAAATACTTTGCGGAAACGAAGTAAAAACTACCTGGAAGAGGTTTAGACAATTATATAATTTCGACCCACCTTTCACCAAACACATTTTTGGGAAAACGTGTCAAGTGGTGAGTCTGTCGCGAGTTTGTTCAAACTAACGATATAAATCGTACATAAGTTTTGAAAGAACCCATTGCTACGACCCTACCACCTTGGGAACGACTCTTGACTTGAGTCTCAAATTTCGACTACCCAACCACTTGACTAACGTGACAATTTGCGACATCTAAAATAATAATAATAATCCTACTGGGTGACGCGAAGTTGTCTCTTATGACAACCACGGGAAGAATGGGGTGATATAAATCATCGGTAGCCAACATGGATTTGATTCTTAGCGTTAAAGAATCTGTTATGTTTTCGTAACAATTTAATTATTAATAATAATTTACATTTGGATACTAAGGCGGCGATCAATTGTCTCACCACCTGTTACATTGTACCTCGTCATAAGCTTCGGTGTATGGTTGCTAGAAAGGACTTAACTATCTAGTAGACCTCTGTCTACCACATCTCTGGAAAATACGTTAGATTATTTGTTGCAAAATAAATGAAAACATTTTATAAATCACCTGACTTGGCCGGGATTCGAACCCACGGTCTCCGCCAAGGCTATTTTCAGCTGATCTTTTTTAAATTGTCATTTATTTAATAACATGTAATAGTAATAAATAAATTGGTAATAAGTTTGTTTGCTCAAAAGCACAATAAGGTCCTTTACAGCTGTATTATGAACGTATTATAATTTTTTAAACCGTGTTGCGCGAGTGTTCGCAAACGATGCGGATTCAAATGGTGCCCGAACGTTTGCTTTGTGACACTCTTCAAGAGCGCCCCGGGGACCCGCGGGATTTGTGTATTTTAATACAATTTGTATGTGTTTGCGGTAATCTTATTTAAAACATATTTTTTAAATTATTGATAACTTCTTTCCGTCTTTATATATTTCCGTCTTTATATACGTAATAACCGCCTTCAAAAAGGATATAAAATAATTTTTTAAGCTAAATTTATTAAATACTAATCAAAATTAAATATTCTTCTATAAAATTACTCGAAAAGATGGGGTTCACGACTCTGTACTCTGAAATCTGTACATTTAATCCGCGACACGCATCAATTTCTCAATAAGTTTCCTCGCCATTTCACTCGCGACGTATCAAATCAAACGAGAAAATTTATTCAATAACTACGGAAATGTTACGTTCCATGCTTTATCTTACCTATAATGTATTCTGAATTTCTAGCACTCTAAATATGTACATTGTATCGGCTTAACAATATAATGATAATAAATACGTACATAGACGAGGACATCACATACATTGCTCTGATCCCAAAGTAAGCAGCTTAAGCACATGTATTATGAAATCAAAAACAAGAAGGTATTTTCACACTATTCCCAGCACTGGGATAGACAGTACCCTTCACCGAAGACATTTTTTGGGGCAACGTGACAGGTGATGAGCCTGTCGCCGTTTTAGTGTCAAAGCCAACGGTACAAGTTATTTATCCTGTTACTAATTACTTTTACGCCGCTTACCACTGACTTTGTTATATATATTATTTGTCGTATATAACGAAAAATCAAAAGAAATGGATAACAGAGACATAAATCATCGTCCTTGGCATTTGATCACTCATTGAAACATACGTATGCACTAAATAAACATTTTTTTTTAATATTTAAGGCACTATGGAATATATTATAAAACCTAACGCAATATTAAGAGATTTTAGTTTCATTCCCCACATGAAGACTTCGTACCAAAGAGGTTCGGAAACTCGAAATTATTAAATAAAATATTGCTTGAAAATTAAACGACACGCTGACTACGTATTACGTTGATTATAACTTCGACGAAAATTGGGTCATGTGTCACAAAGTCAAATGTGTCACATTCTCAGAAATGACTTCATCGGTATGACTTCGTGACACATCTTGTAAAGACAGCATTAAATATTGCTATTTCGCACTGCTAACCCTGATAGTATATTCAATGTTCTTATAAAATAAATGACATATTTATAAAATCAACTGACACGCGCGGCGAGGTGGTAAGTGTCGCCTCGGGACGTCAGACGCGAGTTCAAATCCTGCCTGGTTCTGTCTAATTTTTGTCTAATTATTATAGGAGAGATAATCTCTCCTCTTTAATTATGCTCATATGGCTTAATTCATTTTATGTCTCTTTAGTGTTGTTTTTTCATTTCATCGACTATCAAATCATAACGGTGCTAGTGAAGTGATACTCCAAAAAATACACACAAAATTGAAATTGAAGATTTTTTGGCCACTAAATAATTATCTAAAATTTTCGCTCTCAAAAAGTGATTTAAGCTGAACTTTTATATTTTCAGTAATTAATAGAGAGGTCCTCACAGCATTCGTGAGGCTTCGCGAATATGAGAAAGTTAATATTGTCAAATTAATATCCCGGAGCCCTCCGCTGTGCTCTCCGCTCTAATTCATTTGATGCCTATTCGATCTAATGGATATTTAATGTTTGAATTTGATTACTTATAACTTTCTTCCCTTTTTTATTTTATAAGGAAATTGAATAACTTGAAGTATGATGTGGTGATTTACTAAAGATCATATAAACATTACGTTAATACTCGTCGTTAAAAGTAGTCATGATAACCGAGTGGTTGGATGATCGGAATTCGAGTCATGAGATCCGAGTCTGATCCTCAGGTGGGTAGGCTCGTACCAATGGGTCTTATCAAAAATTATGAACGATTTATATCTCAACTGTGCGGATGAGTTAGTGAGGAAATTCGACCGCAATTTTATTATTAAATGGCAACATTTAATTTTTTTTTACTGACAAACTCCTTTAGCTTTTCTATTAGACTATTCTATTCTTTTCTCTGTTTAAAATGGATTATGAATGTAATAAATGAATGCATGTTAACATGATTTAAAATGTATAAACATCAATTACTCCAGTATGTACATTCATATCAACTCACAAATGTTTGCCCCTCGTGGGATTTGCAACCGCAGCCCTTAGCATCGAAGACAGGGTCACAGTCACATCAAGGAGCCTATCGGGGCGCAAGCGTATTAATGATGTAATGATTTCTTGTATTTGCGCGAATACTACACATTTAAAATAAAACGATTTTCGGATTTTATCGCGTTTTTAATTAGTTTTACAAACTATTTTTATTTCCCGACGTTTCGGATGCTCTACAGCATCCGTGGTCTGGTATGACATGCTGTAAAGCACCCGAAACGTCGGGAAATGAAAATAGTTTGTAAAAAGCCAAAATAAATAAAGAAAATATATTAAACTTATTATACAGCCAGATTAAGGAAAACTTCATTTTCGGTGTTTTCATCATTTGAGAAAGTGGCTACCTCCTTTACTAGGTAATACGTGAAGATAAAGAAAATAAATGTCTATAGCATTCCATACTTGCGCTACATAGAGGCGATTCCTACAGTAAAACAACTTCTTTGAAATAAAACCAAAGAACCACCGCCGGCCGTGTCCATTTGCAAGTGGATTTAATTAAAGTTACATAAATACAATTCCAGAAAGTTCTATCGAGTACCGATCTACATAGACAAGACGTGTTTTTAAAGTTAGATAATGAGAACCTTGAACACGATATCTTTGAACCAATTGTTAGAAGCTGCCCGACGACATCCGATTAAGACAGTGACCAAACTTTCTGTTTATTCTTATGCATAATCATGTAGACAACATCACTTATATTGATATCCTAAAGTTCACAAGTAGCTGAAGGAAATCAGTACCCAAACAAAATCGAAACTAAAGACCGCAGAGCTCTGCCGTAGCATCAAGCTCTCAGCTCTCAGATCCATACAAAATTACCATGTTGGTAAACAGATCCTCAAGAATCTGTTGTGTAAGATAAAACTTCCAAAGAAAATCTCATTACAACTCGGAAAGTAAGAACGTTTACTCCACAGCTCGAGGCTAATCCGCCGTCGCGACGTGCCCGACCTCCGCAGCTGGTGCTTACCGCCCACGTTTTCTTTAAGCTTAAACATGTCAGGGGTTGTTTCGAAAGATTAAACTTTCAGGTAGTTTCATTTAAGTACGGAAGTAGTGTGACAACAGAGCTTGTCGCTAAATGCATTATCGATCAGCGAATCACATGACTCTAACCTGAATTCGTACATTATTTTTACGTAATAAATATACACTACAAATTCATAATCTAACCACTGAATCATATATTCTATGAGCGACTTTTGTACCGATATCTGTAAGTATCAAGCAGGACCTCTTGTTCCAGGATAGTAAACTGCGCGACAGTAGTGTTTCGGTTTAAAGTGATGTTTTATCTTCACGCATTTTCCAATACAGAGGTAGTCAGATGTATGAACTGTTTAGTACTTTCGACCCACATTACACTGGAACTTTGTAAAAAAGCCAAAATAAATAAAGAAAATATATTAAACTTATTATACAGCCAGATTAAGGAAAACTTCATTTTCGGTGTTTTCATCATTTGAGAAAGTGGCTACCTCCTTTACTAGGTAATACGTGAAGATAAAGAAAATAAATGTCTATAGCATTCCATACTTGCGCTACATAGAGGCGATTCCTACAGTAAAACAACTTCTTTGAAATAAAACCAAGAACCACCGCCGGCCGTGTCCATTTGCAAGTGGATTTAATTAAAGTTACATAAATACAATTCCAGAAAGTTCTATCGAGTACCGATCTACATAGACAAGACGTGTTTTTAAAGTTAGATAATGAGAACCTTGAACACGATATCTTTGAACCAATTGTTAGAAGCTGCCCGACGACATCCGATTAAGACAGTGACCAAACTTTCTGTTTATTCCTCGGGGCTGTTTGCAACTTATTTACTTGGAGATATTTCTAAACTGTTCTTTAAAGTCGCATTTAAAGCAGCTTTTATTACAAGTTTGTTTACTTTTAAATATTTATACCTTTTGACTGTACATTTAAGTATTAATAAATGACTCCCCGCAATATTGTGCAGGTTGTCGCTTCAGCTTATGGGGTTCATTATACACTGCGTTTGCCTGGACGGGGTTGCCACTCTAGATTTTTTTCCCTGGTTTTCTGTGGTTTTTTACGCTGGTTAGTTCTAGGAGTTACAGCCTCCTCCAGGCTATATCGGTGATCGTACAAAGGAGTTATCCACCTTTAAAATCTGAAAAAAAATTAAAGTCAAATCTCTATTGCAGTGTAGTAAATTGCGTGTGTTAAAGAAACGAAACATATATTGTTACTTAAAGCTTAATAGGTAGATAAAAGCAAGAGAAATGACATCAAAAATTTAATCAAAGCTCCAAACGCGAATCTGAGACGCAGCAGAGATTTTCAGTGAAGGCATTTTCGTCGGATGAAATGAAAATTTCTAGATTAATTTCGAAATGCCTCGGGCTATTCATTCAGTGCTGTCGTCGATTTTGTTCCTGTTTAACGGATTGGATATTTTGTACCGATATGCTATTGGTTTTAGAATAAAAAGTGTAATATGAAAATTAATCGTTTTGACCGAATTCAACAAACAAGTCAAGGCTGGTTTTTATAACTAAATATCATATATAGACAGGAAACCACCAAATACATAACTCCGATCCCAAAGTAAGATGCAAAAGCACTTGAGGTATGGGAATCAGAAACAACGAAGGCATCACAAACACCAGATCCAAGAAAATGTAGAAAAAGAGGTTTTCCTATATTAATCCGACCGGGGATTAAACCCGGGACCTCGATATGACAAAACCAGTGCTTACGCCACTCGTCCACTCGTCGTGAAGATAAATATTTAACAACATACAAAACTTTTTTTTTTATAGAAAAGGGAGGCAAACGAGCAGGTGCCTCACGTGATGGTAAGTGATTACATAGGCATAGCAGATGCGTTGGCGGCCTTTGAGAAAGGCGTGGGCCTCCGGTTCCTGCGCTCACCAGACGAAACGCAGAAGTTTGTTAAACTTCTACTTCACGACGGTATTCTGTGAGGTCGTGATACTTCCCCGGTCGAGCCGGCCCATTCATGCAACAACAAAAGCTGGTGCGTGGCTTTACCACTGTTAAACGTCGACATAAACGTCCATGACTCGAGTACAAACATTAAGAGTCCTCCTCGCGGTGGACTTCAGCAGGTCAGTAAATTATGTAAATAAATAGAAATGTATCAGGGTCGGAAAGAATTGAAGTCCGCATTCTCTGCCTATCTCTTTATATAGTCACTATAGTGGTTGAGTGATCGGAATTCGCGTCAAGAAACCAGAGTTCGATCCCCAAGTGGTAGGTACCAATGGGTTTTTTAAACCTTATGTAGGATTTATATCGGTTTGAAAAAAGAAACGGCGATGGACAAAAAAAACGCCCTTAGTGGAAGTTAAGTCGAAACTACTTAATTTTTTAGACCTCGTTTGACAATTGGGAAAGAAAGTAAAATATTTTTCGCATGACTTTATTTCTCACCGAGTGCCGCTCCTCTTTGAAGTTGTAAATCCACGTGAAGCCGCACCGGAGCGCGCGGCGAACGACTCGATCGCTTCGGAAATGATGCAGATCACTTTTATACTCACTTGTAATGTATTGTTAGGAAATTGCTATTCAAATTGAATTTCCCATTTATTTTTAGAAAAATGGTGAACGTGCTATAACTACAAATAAACTAACTAATTATACATAGATAGGAACAATGTCGCATACATTGCTCTGATCTTAAAGTAAGCAGCTTAAGCACTAGTGTCATAAAGTCGGAAACAATGAAATTACCACAAGCATTCAGACCCAAAAAAAAAAATAGAAAAAGTGTTTTCTATATTGACCGGACCGGGAATCGCAATCTGGATCACAGAGCTGG
The DNA here is from genome assembly GCA_029286605.1 of Sericinus montela. NCBI lineage: Eukaryota > Metazoa > Arthropoda > Insecta > Lepidoptera > Papilionidae > Sericinus > Sericinus montela. The sequence goes on from JAGSMR010000577.1 coordinate 34,451, forward strand.
CGACAAAATGAAAACCTGTGTGTACGCCACTTGTCCTCGTTATCTAATGGGATTCTCATAGAAAACTACAACTATTATTTACAAACCTAACATTTTACTGTACTGATATTTTACAAAAAAGTAGTGCGATCGAGACAGTCGCTAGTGATTACCGACGCCTGTGTACATTCCACCGCTGCTGGTGCGTGTAAAGCTTCTTTTAAGGCGTCTCCATTAGGTACCAACAAAAAGTAAGCACGAAGTTGAGTAGAGATAGAGGAGAAGGTACCCTTCACCGATTGTTGGTTAATAAAGACCGGAAGATTGTTTCCGATTATTTAAGTCATTAGATGAAACGCAACTGCATAATATAATTTTACGTTCTGCTCATTTTGATGTGAAAAGTCCCAATAGCCGCGTGTTAGGGTGGTCAGATTTCGAGTCAAGAGACCAGAGTTCGATCCCCAGTTGGCAGGCTCGTACCAATGGGTTTTCAAAACTTATGTACGAATTATATCGTTGGCTTGGACATAAAGACGACGACGGGCTCACCACCTGTCTCGTTGTCCCGAAAATATCTTCTAATCTTTACAGTTTCAAAGCGGTGATGCAGGAAATGTGTTATTAACGGTGTCAACAATAAAGCAATAATAATAATTGTGTAAAAGAATCTAAAAGAAATCACGAAATCAATTCTCTTTAATTTAATATAATGAAAGAACTTAATTGTTAACATTCAAAATGGATACACCTCTTCACCAACGGGTCTTAAATTAATGATGGTTTCGGAGCTGCTTTCTGTAATGTAAGGAGGAAATGTATCGCAAAAATGTAATGTAAAGACAAATGTGGCCATTATGGCTATGGAACTCATGGCAATCTATGAAGAGCTTAACTTTATTACTGGTCAAATGGGCCAAAATTTGTTCATATTTACGGATAGCAAAAGTGCTTTACAGTATATAGCTCGATGCGCCTCTGGTTTTAGCGGAGGTGTACCGATAGCTAATGCCATTTTAAAAATCATAGACGATTTCAATAATCACAACATAAATCTGAAGCTGCAATGGGTTTCATCTCATCTAGGTAAAAGGGGCAACGAGGAGGCTGACAGATTCAAAATTAAATGTTATGCCAAATTTAAAGAATATTTTTATGAAAGGAGCAGACAAAAGGTATATAGTATAAAATCATCTTGTGTCAGCCTCCTCGACTGCCTTGGTTTATAGAAACCAAAATGAGTAAGCCATTTATTGTAACGGCAAATAAATTTGCATACCTTATGGGGAAAATCAGTTCTCCCAATTGTGACGTATGTGGTTTAGTGTAAGATGTACAACACATACGTGTGGAATGTGTGAAACACGAGAGAGAGAGAGAGAGAGAGAGAGAGAGAATCATTGATGCAAACACATAACATAAGTAGAGTGGACGATGGAGAATTTCAGGCGATATTAGCTGAACCAAACTCTGAAGCAGCGAAAAGCTTATTTGCTATGGTCATGCAGCATCTATGATTCAATCTCTCGATTGTGGCATTAAGTTTTATTAATGAATAATGATTCAAAACTATAAATCAGGCTATGATGGGGCTGGCGTATCCAAAAGTATAAAAGCACCTTAATAAATATAAATTAAAAAACAATGAAGAATAAATAAAATAAATTACAACTATGTTGGTCACCCCAGTTCTGCTGCATAATTCTTCCTCGTTCACATAGTAAAGATAGACAGAGCATCCCGTGTGCTATTATGGTTCTAATACCACCCATGGGAGTACCACCCGCGGTAATAATATAATGGTAACATTACCACCCCCACTTATCCGTGGGTATCGTAAACCGTATGATCTAAACTAAGACAATAGTTGGATGTAATACAATTCCCAACACAGGGGAAGACAGAAGTCTAGTCTAGACTCTTAAGTCCCTTTCACCCACCTTCCACCGAAGATATTTTCAGGACAACTTGAAAGGTAGTGAACCCATCGCCGTCTTTATGTTCAAGCCAACGATATAATTCGAACATAAGTTTTTGAAAAAACCTTTGGTGCGAGCCTGCTACCTGGGAATCGAACTCGGATCTTTCGACTCGAAATTCCGACCACCTAACCACTCGGCTATCGTAACTATTGGACTATGGATGTAATGTAAGATGTTCATATCGTTAAAAAATACTCCGTACTCTTGACCTTTCCCTTTTCAAACATGCTCGCGTGGTCTTCGAAAGTTAGTCTCGGCCCATCTCGACTTCTTTGATAAAGAAAAAAAGATATTTATGTATCGGTACAACCAAAATTAAATTAAATAAAACCAAACACAAAAAAAATACTTAATTATCGCGTATCATAACTTTTATTGTTAACTATAGCGTTATACTTATAAAACAGCAAGATAACATAAAATAGAACAAGTTTATTAAAGCAGAATATCACGAAAAATAAACAAACCAGAAACAGTAAAGGAAAATACAGAAATATGTATGAAATATAACATGCGTATGAATCGACACGTAATGCTTAACAGGATCATAAGCTGTCGTTTGCCGCAAGTGACGATATTAGCGCAATAATTTAAAATGCTTTAATGATAACGGTAAATATATTTTAACATATAATCAACGCTGAAAACTTGACTACCCGAAAGCCTACTTGGTAACCCTGCCTTCGGTTGTGGGTTCGAATCCCGGTAGCCACTAACATTTGTTGATGAATATGTTTGTACTCAAATCATTGATGTTTATATGCATCTATGAGTATTTTCCTATGTAAATGTGTATGTAACTACATTGTACCGTTATCTGGGGGAGACGGCGGTCGGCTCATCAACTGTTACGTTGTCCCAAATAAACTTCCACTCCGATATTCCATCTGGAAGAACATCAGAACAAAATCAAGAAGACCGGTACAAATGACCGGATCGGCTGTGCGGGAAGCGGAAGTGTCGCGTTTTTCCGCAAACTGAATTACTTTCCGGTCATTTGCACAGCTTTGTATCTATATCGCTACATGCTCTTGATTTTAGGGTCCCTTATTCCTAACAATATAAACAGTGTTAAATGAAGGTCAAAAAAAAATTTACGCCGGTCGTAGACATGTGGAGTTTACGCCGGTTTTCATAGCGTTGCGTAGGTTCGATTCCCGAACGGGAAAATATACAAGTGATTTTGTATATTATCCGTCCGAGAATTTTCTACATTATCTAGGGTCCGGGTGTTCGTGATATCTTTGTTTTTTTTTCTGATTCCATATCCAAAAAAAAATGGTACAATAATACTTACAAACATATATTTCTATATTGATAAACTTTACGATGTGAGGAAAATCCTAGAAGAGGAGGAGGGTCAAGAGTGCTCAAATGCGTGTACACTTGACGAGCTGTACTTTTTGGCTACCCCGTCAGAGATTACGCGTGATGATATCATAATAATAACCAAATCACTATGCTACTATAACTAACATGTATAACCTAAAAATAAAATACAAGGCAACAAAGAGTAGGTTGATATAAAATTCTTGACAAGTCGCGGTTAGCCACAACATGTTTTGCATCTAGGCCGCTTGTTTGTACCCTTGTATAAAACAAATCAGAGGCGGGACGGATTAACCTAAATAAAATGTTGTCTTTTGACATATAAGTAGAATCCCACCCACTCTAACCCACAATACGCTTACGTATCGGCCCGTAAAAGGCCAGCACAGGATAAAGACCGTGCCCGGATGAAAGATTTATACTCCCCACCATGCTTGGCAAGCGAATTGTCAAATGCAAAGCTAGACTACTGTCCTTTTTAACGTTGCTGCCCATTGCTTGTCCAGTCTCGTTTGCTTTTGTCAGCTATTATTATTATTTTTTCTGTGTGTCTGTCTTTCTGTTTATTCCGGCTAATCTCTGAAAAAGCTGGACTGATTTCAAAGGATCTTTCACTGGCTATGGAATAACTTAGTTAATATTTTATTTTAGAAAATAATCAGAGTTTCATGTTAAGTTTTCAGGCCAAAGCCTAGACGGGCGGCTAGTTTGCAATAGAATTAATGCAATAAAAATAGAGACAGATAGAGGTTTAACCCTAAGAAGAGTTCTCATCAACGCCGTAACCACACGGCAAATATATCAAACGGATAACACATTTAGTTGTAAGCACAATTTAATATTACAATAACCATTCGATTATCCTCCGGTTAATTGATTTGCGGTGTTCAGACTACGAATGTAGTCAATCGCGGGTGGATTTACTCGCAATTTGAGGACATCAGACGATGTCATTTCTGCCAACGAAATGTGTAGAATTAAACTTAGATATAAATATCTTGACTTTGGATATATCGGCTAAGAATATGCCACCTCCTTTCTTCTCGTGGGTGTCGTAAGATAATATTACTAACTGCTTCTCAAAACTATACACTAGGTAGTATGTATAGTATATTATACTATATGCTCGCTGATTATCGACAGGTGGCGGGCTAATCATCTCTAAAACTACTAGACCGAAATTCAGTAGACCGATGACGGACGTCTGGTACTGCGATCGTCAATCCGCTTGCCAAAAGTGACAATTATGGCAAACCGTCACACACGGGAGGCCTATGTCCAGCGGACAGTCCAGTGGACTATTAAAGATCGTTATGTATGCAAATACGTATAAGATAAGAGAACCTGTACCATATTTCTGCTACTAATATACCATTCCTTCACTCATGCATCACTGTCTCACTTACAGTTTATAACAAACAAGCACATCCCAAGAATTCCCAACGGTAAACCTCTTATTATAAGTTGGTTGGTCTCGTAATTGATGTACGAGATAAATGAGATCTCTCCTGCTGTGGAACCTACACTAATAATAATTTCTAAACTAAATATGTGTAAGGTTTTGTTATGTGGCGGCTATTGTAATTGACTGAACTTTTAAATAAATAAAATAAATAAATATCGTCACGCAATTCCCTATACAGGGGTAGACAGAGGACTTAATTGTCAAGACTAGATCTTGACGATTAAGTCCCTTCGATCCACCTTCCACCGAGAACTTTTAATTATTAAATTCAATTCAAATGTTTAGTTTCAGAATAAGTTGTAACAGGGTCTCATAGTTACAATTTGAGTCTTTGTCAAATATAAACAAACAAGTACATGTACAGCAAAAACAGGTTAAGCATAATATAAGCAAATTATGTTATTCATTATTATTCATATTATTATTATTTTCAATTTTCATTTCATTAAATAATAAATAAATAAATGTCTTCACGCAATTCCTAATACTGGGTTAGACAGAGGTCTAGTCTAGCCAACTATCCGCCAAAGATATTTTCGGGACAACGTGACAGGTGGTGAGCCCGTTGCCGTTTTATGTCCAAGCCAACGATATTATTCTTACATAAGTTTTTTGAAAAACCCGTTGGTACGAGCCTGCCACCTCGGGGATCGAACTCGGATCTCTCGACTCGAAATTCCGACCACCCAACCACTTTCGTGACTTTCATATTATTACTTAGAAATTAAAGAGAAATTTAAGAAAAATCAACTGACACGGGCGGGATTCGAACTCGCGACATCTGCCATACTGTGGCAATACTCAAACCGAACCACACACATCTGTTGAAATTTTAAATCTGAAAGTTAAGACTTATGCCAATTATATCATTGATTTTCTTGTAAGATGAAATTAAATAAATAAATAAATAAAAAAATAAAAAAATTGAGGACTTCTACCAGAAGTTTTTTTTATTTCTCTATAATCTCATATTCAATAGCTTCTATACAATTTCATTGAAACTGTCTATCGTGTAATATTCGGATTATATTTGGATTAGTTATCATGTAATATTCGAAGTAAAGAAGTCAGTTCTAAAAACAAATTATTTTACTCCTAGCATGGGTCATTGTCCTAGAGTGCTACCAATTTTTTTAAAGAATACGAGCAATGCCGAATAGCGTTACTAGTATACCTGTTAACCACTCCAAAGAAGCTTCAATATGTATGTCGGCACTATAACATGTGTGCACTAATAAAATGTATGTATATATGTCACACATAGATATACATACACTTTATTTGCTATTAGGCATTAGAATAGCGGACCCGAATCTGCGACGTTGTTTCGCTTTCCGCTCCCTTAATCATTTGACTAGGTGAGTTTTCGGCTTAGTTACATTGCAGCTTTCCAGCAGAAATGGATAGGATAGTGTTGTGATGTTGTACTCACCTAGACGCCAGCTAGACAGAGAACGAGTCTATTAATTGTAAAAGTATTAAATAATTAAAATACTTTTAAACTAGTACCCGTAATTTTGCAACGAAAATTTATTTTTAAGCACTGCCGGAGGGTTGTTGCGTAAGAATATACCATTTGTTTGAACATTGAACATAGCTACCGACAGATGAGAACAACCACCACCGACCGAGTGTTGAAAGATATTATAATCTCGCTCTTTTCATTTAAAACAGCAGTAAATATCATAAAAATTGGAATCACCATGTCGCCGCTCCCCACCAGCAGTGCAGCGCTTGCTTTAATGTCTGCGGTGAAAGTTATAGCTCTATGTGTAATTGTTTAATAAATTAGTTTTCTAGGAAGCGAACTAAGAAAATAACTAGTAATGCCACGTTCGGTCATCACCTGCCACGTTGTCAAGATGTAAAAAACCTACTGCGTATATTTATTTTCTAACGTCAATCCCTTCGTATGGCAAAATCACCCCGCCACCTGTCGGTAGCCAATGGTATTTTCAAGGCATACCCTAAGTCACCTGTTACAGCACTCGCAGAAAAAGGGGGTGGTATGTTCTTACGGCGCAGCAACGTAACCCTGTCGTTCCACATTCACCTGTGGTCAATAAGACATTAGAAAAATTAAAACATAATTCGGTGCCTATATAACTGGAGCAGCTCAGCGACGATGTGGCAGCAGCTCATGGGAACTTAGTAGTGTAGTGTAATTGCTCGTCGATGAAGTTTGTTTTGAGTGTACGTAGGGCAGTAAATATGACGTGAAATAGTGAGTTCAGGAGTCAGCAGCTGACACTTTTTGACTCAGTCAATAGAGCATTTTTAGCTCACGCAAAACAAGTCGGTATTGATAAGGTACATCTTAACTTACTTCACTTAATAACTATTACTTAATAAACTACTTAATGAGTTTCAAAACGACCCGATAGTTAGTAGTCTACTCAGCCACAGCAAAGCTAAGTGTTGCGGGTTAGAATCCCGCAAGAGGCAAACATTTGTATAATAAATGTATATAGTCGAGTCATAAAAATAATATTTATTAATTTATTTATTTTTATTTATATAAATATAAATAAAAATAAATAAATAAATATCTTCCCGAAATTCCTAATACAGGGGTAGACAGAGGTCTAGTCTAGACAATTAAGTCTCTTTGTTCCACCTTTCACCGAAGATATTTTCGCTACAACATGACAGGTGATGAACCCGTCGCCGTCTTAATGTCCAAGTCAACGATATAATTCGTACATAGGTTTTACAAAAAAACCATTGTTACGAGCCTGCCACCTGGTAATCGAACTCGGGTCTCTTGGCTCGAAATTCCGTCCAGCCAACCACTCGGCTATCGTGACTTTTAAACATAATTAATATAAAAAAAAATCTTTACGTAATTTCGAATACTGGGATAGACACAGGTTTAGTCCTCCGTCTTTATGTCCTATAAAGACGGAGACGAGCTCACCGCCTGAAAAAATAAGTAATATATCGTTGATAATTCATTGATATTTTTTAGTGTTTATCTATATAAATACATTATTGTGAGTGACGTAGATTGGGCGTAAACAAAACTATAATATTTACATAACTATTTTTAGTAAACGTTCATATTAAAACAGAAAAACGACGTCTACAGCAATAATCGCCGCATGTCGTTTCTCTGGCATTTCATAAATAGCACATTTGTTCACTAATAAACAGGAATAGTCATAACAACAACTTGTTCATTATTATCGATTTATAATTATCTATAGCAGGTGGTGCCTATACGTGATGGTAAGTGATTACCGCCGCCCATGAACACCCGCAATACCAGAGGCATAGCAGATGCGTTGCCGCCCTTAGAGTACCACCCCACCCCCCAGAATTGGGGGAGGGGGTGTGTGGGCCTCCGGTTAACTGCACTTACCAGACGAAATGCAGAACTTTGTTAGACTTCTACTTCACGCTGGTATTCTGTGAGGTCGTGGTACTTCCCCGGTCGAGCCGGCCCATACTTGCAACAAAAAAGCTGATGCGTGGCTCTACCACTATTAAATCATAAACCTGTCACGTTGTCCCAAATAAAATCCGGTGAAAAGTGGGAAGAACGAAGACTTAAGTGTCAGAGGTCGAGCTCTGTCTTCCTCAGCATGACAAAATGGAAATGAAAAAATTACAATCAAATAAGGTTCTTACCGTCTATTATATTGTAAGTATACCAGAACAAACAGAGCGCGCCCTCGAGCACTCGTTAAAAATGTACCAAACGTATTAATCGTATTAAAGTATTCGGGAATTATCTGAATCCGCATTGTTCGAGAACAATCCCGCATCGTTAAGGAGCCCGTGTTTTGTGCGCAGACATATTTCCATGTAAAGGTTAAATGGAACATCTCATGGGATGCTGTTAATGTAATATGTTGAGTACATGAATCATATTTATGTTTTTGCTTAACGATTATTTTCTGCACAGAATGATTAATAGATACATTTCCGTATGTTGTTAAGGAGCCCGTGTTTTGTGCGCAGACATATTTCCATGTAAAGGTTAAATGGAACATCTCATGGGATGCTGTTAATGTAATATGTTGAGTACATGAATCATATTTATGTTTTTGCTTAACGATTATTTTCTGCACAGAATGATTAATAGATACATTTCCGTATGTTGTTAAGGAGCCCGTGTTTTGTGCGCAGACATATTGCCGTAGTAAAGGTTAAATGGAACATCTCATGGGATGCTGTTAATGTAATACGTTGAGTACATGAATCATATTTATGTTTTTTGCTTTACGATTATTTTCTGCACAGAATGATTAATAGATACATTTCCGTATGTTGTTAAGGAGCCCGTGTTTTGTGCGCAGACATATTGCCGTAGTAAAGGTTAAATGGACAATCTCATGGGATGCTGTTAATGTAATATGTTGAGTACATGGATGATATTTATGTTTTTTGCTTTACGATTATTTTCTGCACAGAATGATTAATAGATTTTAATAGACATTTCCGTATGTTGTACATTAAAATCCATGACATACATGACAAAATGCAATAAATTTTGTCATACATGACAAAATTTATTGCATTAAGTAAAAAAAAGCTTATTAAGTACGGAGTATAAATACGTATTAAATTATTTAACGGTCTTTAAAAGTGCACTGTAGAGAATATGAGGTCTATTTGCTCCAAGGAGGATTTTCCATTTTTCCAGAGTTTCCAAATCATTAATCATGAGTCGCGAGGCCGAATTCAGTGATCAGAGTTGGAAGGCGCGTACCAATGGGTTTTTTCAACACTTATGTACGATTTATAACGTTAGCTTAGACATAATTAATATTGGACATAATGTCCGCCTTTTGTACTTATATATTTTATAAGGTTTATAAAGTTAAATAAATAAACAAATAAATTAATTACGGCCCCCAGTATTGGGAATGGCGTGAAAGAGAAACACTCCGACACCTTAAAACGAACAGGTCCATTGACAAACGACAATGAGGGTTGGTGAGATACAATAACAGATTTTCAAACAGCGCCATCTAGCAGAAGCAAATCAAAATATGTTTTTCTTATATTATTTTGACGAGCTCCGTGGTCGAGTGCGTACCAGCTAGTTTTGTTGTTTCCGATTCCAGTTGCTTAAAGTTGATTTAACTATAGGGTCCTGGTGATCAGCAATTCAGGCATTCCTTAGCCTACCTTTGACAACAGATCCTTACATATAAGACTATAATATTAGTACTAAAATAAACCTACATAGTTTTAAATGGACGGAGGTTCTTACCCCTACCTTAGTCCCTGCTGCCCGACGCCGAACAGATTAATTTCTATTTGGTACACTTCACGATGGCTATGCCGCCATCTGTCGGTACCTATTAGTTATTAGCTAAAAGAAGTTTTTAAATGCTGCGCGGCCAGACATTATCATTTTATTCATATAGATAATAAAAAACAAATAAATACATGTACAAATAAGGGACAACATCATATACAATGTTCCGATCCCAATGTAAGAAAGCTTAAGCACTTGTGGTAAGGTAATCGGAAACAACGAAGGCACCACAAGAAAATGTAGAAAAGGGTTTTCTACATTGACCAGTCCGGGAATCGAAACCGGGACCTCGAGATAGTGACTCCTTGAAAACCGGTGTGAACGCCACTCGTTCATGGAGGTCGTCAAGATAATATAAATGATGTCATTTCATGTCCAAGGGTTGCAATATCCAACCCAATTTAAAAAAAAGCAACAAATATACCTAAAACATAAAAGGCTTTGTTTTATTATCATTTGATTCAGAATGTAAGCTATTTAAAACGAATCTGTACATCTATAAATTATTACACGCCCTGCCGCCATAAATAAAACACGAGCGCCGTACGCTCGTGTTTTATTATAACTGACTTACAAATGTCGTCCCCAATTTCGAATCTATTTTGTTGTTCACTGGGATGGACCGGGTTAATTATTGACTCCCGATATTCTTGTGAGCTTGTACCTCAACTCGCCGGAAATTCAATCTGATTTATTAGGAATTATCAGACCTCATTTAAACTTAGTGGAGAAAAAAATGGCCGAGGGATTGGTTATTGTTGATTGATAGATCATAATAATCAAATAAATAGTGAATATCTTCACGCAATTCCGAATACAGGGGTAGACAGAGGTCTAGTCTAGACAATTAAGTCCCTTTGACCCACCTTTCACCGAAGACATTTTCGGGACAACGTGACAGGTGGTGAGCCTGTCAACGTCTTTATGTCCAAGCCAACGATATAATATACTGCCGGTCGGGTCACAGTAAAAAACACTTTTTCTACATTTTCTAGGGGAACAACCAAGGTAGCACAAACATCCAGATGTTTGTGCTACGTAATTATTCAATACCTCTTTACAAATGCTAAAGCTGGGATTAGAACTTCAGAGATGTTAAGTGAAATTGTCCCTATCATCCAATATGTATTTATTTATTTGTCGGAGATTCTGTCAATTATTATATTCTATATTTTTCCTTATATATGATGTACTAAAATGTATTTTTAACAAATTCATATTTGTTCCTTAAAATTATTCTAGTCATTACTGAAGATATTATAGTAGAACTAAATTATTGAAGACATTATATTAAAACTAAAATTAACATTACATAATTAAAATTAAAAAAAATTAACATACATATAAACATTATATAAAACTTCTATTGTCATTAAACAGTAACCCTTAGGAAGGTCATGGGCAAGGTTTTCTTTTTGTATTGGTTATCGGAGTTTTATGTTTCTGCAGTTAGTTCAAATATTTGTAGCGTGAAAACAACTTATTATAATCATAGGAATATTCTATCGTTCAAAAATTTAAAAAATTAAATTAATATCGTCACGTTACTATCAATACTGGTGTAAACAGAGGTTTTTTGGGAACAAAACAATGTGTATGATGTTGCCTATATCTATGTATCTTACAGTTTTTGAGTATTATTAACATATTTATACGCTTCGGTTTTAATACAGTTATAAAAAAATATCTTCACACAATTCCCAATACAGGGGTAGACAGAGGTCAAGTCTAGACAATTAAGTCCCTTTGACCAACCTTCCACCGAAGATAGTTTCGGGACAACGTGACAGGTGGTGAGCCCCTCGCCGCCTTTATGTCCAAGGCAACGATGAAATTCGTACATAAGTTTTTGAAAAACTCAATACAGTTGAAAGAATAATATTGTTCTTCAAATTTTTCTCAGCGCGAAACATAAATTTATACTGCAGTTTCAGTTCGCTTCCAGTACTGTCAATTGTGAACTCTGCAAGACTAACATTTAAAACAACTGCATTCTCATTTTTCTACTTATTGTATTCTGAATGTTCTTTTGTTCTTTAAAATGGAATATCCACAACTATCATAGTTCTGGCTTTTCTTAGTCTTAACGCTCTTGAGTGTGCGGTCCCGATCGCCTGTTCGCGTAAATATACATACATAGTAGTTTATACATAAGTATTACATCTTTGGCTCATATTAAAATAAAATATAAAACACTTATCTTAGGTCTTAAAGAAAAGTCTTTTTTTTAATTCAATTAATTCATAAATTTTATTTACTTATTTAAGTTATTCTACAGGTTTATTCCGTGGTTTATACAATTGTTTTTCAAAATTATTAGGAGGTGTTATTAATTATACTTTTTATATTTTTATGTACATACATTTTATTTAATTACAATATATTGTTTTCCTTCATAGTGTCTGTTTAGCTAGTCTCGAGATTTAACAGGGGCAGACAGAATATCAGCGCTGCAGCAAGGTGCTGAGTCGGATGCCTTCTCGTTACTATATTTTTTTATTTCTTTCTTTCACGTTGATCTATCAATAAGACTCTCTCGAAATGGACGGTTTTTTAAAATCGCCACGCACGGCGTACGGATTGGCGATCGCAGTACCAGACATCTTGCACTTTAAGCATTACTACGCGTCACCGGTCTGCTGTATCGTAAATAAATAAATAAATATCTTCACGCAATTCCCAATACAGGGGTAGACAGAGGTCTAGTCTAGACAATTAAGTCCCTTCGACCCACCTTCCACCGAAGATATTTTCGGGACAACGTGAAAGGTGGTGAGCCCGTTGCCATCTTTATGTCCAAGCCAACGATATAATTCGTACATAAGTTTTAGAAAAATCGATTGGTACTGCCACTTGAGGATCGAACTCGGGTCTCTTGACTCGAAAGTCCGACCACCCAACCACTCGGCTAACGTGACTTTTTTAATCGTGCTGTATCATGGTCTAATATTTTTCGAAACAAAAATCTAGCCATCTACTACTGCTTTCTTTATCTCAAATTCAGCTACTGTAAAGTTATTCCTTGATCTGTGACCGGAATGCGTAAATTTTGTAGAATTTACTTCATTTTATCTAGCTATCTTTAATTTATTCTACTCTTGAATTGACTTCAAATACACTCGAGAACAATGATTTAGGGTCAGCTAAATAATAAAATATAAATATGTGTAATGTCTGAATTTTGACGAGCCAAGAATGTTCGCTTAATGTAAAAAGTTGTGTTAGACTATTAAATATTACTTGAATTTAAAAAAGTGAAATATATCAGTGACTTTGTATTTTAATAATAAAATTTTAAATAATAAAAAAACATATCTTAACATATAACAAAAATAGACAAATTATGAAATTTTATTGATTTTTATAGCATATTTATGCTGCATATAATATAGCATAATAACATAAAAATAGACAAAGTTTATAATTTTGTCACTCTCTGCAGTATTTTTTTTTAAATTTGTTATTTTTTATAGCTTAGGCTTGAAGTAACTAAGAAAATTTATTACTTTCATTTAAATAATGTACAATTGTTTATCAAATACAATTAATAATGAAATTAATTCTATTTTATAACCAAAGCTTTCATTTACCTGACCCTAATTCGTTGGTCGTCAGTGCAGTTTAGATTTGTTCAATCTTACGGAGTATAAAGGAAATTATAATTGTACAATATTGTTTCTAGTCTGCGGGGGTAACGGCTCGACAGAAACTACTTCTGAAAATATATATTAGTGTGTTTACTCCAACATTTTCTATATTGACTAAACACTGAATCAGTATTCGGCACGGCGCGGACAGTCAATTAAAATCCCGTCTAGTCTGCAAAACTACTTTTTTACATATTATTATTTTGTCAAGAATATAAACGGCATTTATAAAAAAAACATAGTAGTTAGCTAATACTCATACATACATAGAGCTATTATTATTTTTTCACGTGTATAAAAGGCTGAAATTTATATCTTTCAAAAGAATTTCTTTTCATTCACTCCTAAGTTAACTTCAACAGTAGTCACGTGAAGAGATACATCGGCACACGCAGAGCGCACGAGGAACATCTCTGTTTTTGCCATTTGATCTTTGACACTTGTCATATGCATACCTCATACTAGAGGACATACCTGTTAAATAGTAGGTAGATCTTTACCTACTCTGGATATAAGTGAAATCCAATTCCACGTCGCTTCCCCTTTGTTCCATTCATAATCACTTGTTATTTACTAGCGCAAAGGAGGCGCTCGATCGTTCCTAGAGTTTCGTTTACGTCCACCTTTTAAATAATAGTTATTCTATCGTTGCTTCGGTAATACCGATTATTTAAAAATAACATAAATTAAAATTGGAAATTCTAAATATATTCGACCGGCAATTGTATCAAATCCTTTTTACGGGAGATACCAACGTCCTGCCTTTTATAGGCCATATAGGATTAAAAAAATTATTTAATATTTACCATGGACCCGCGATGCGGTAGGAAATATCAAGGAAGCCTCAATTTATTTCAGAAAGAAATTACCTTATGTATTCCTTATTATAACAATAAGGAATACATAAGGTGCTATAAATTATACTGTCCCCTCAATGTGTTTCTATTTACTTTACGTACACATTAACATTGGGAACCTAGTGGTTAAGTTTCATTTACGAGTTACCCAGGTTCGATCCCAGCACCATAGCAGTGATCGTACTGATCGGTTTTGAGAAAATATAGTCAAGAGGTGCATACAATCTCCGTAGTCGAGTGGCGTACACTCCAGTTTTCACGGTGTCGCCAGCTCCAATGATCCTGGTTCGATTCCCAGATGGCTCAAAGTAGAGAACCACTCGACCACGGAGATCGTATGCAACTCTTGAATATATTTTCTATAGATACAATCATTTAAATATAAATAAAAAAAAATATCTTCACGCAATTCCCAATATAGGGGTAGGCAGATGTCTAGTCTAGATAATTAAGTTCCTTCGACCTACCTTCCACCAAATATATTTTCGGGACAACGTGACAGGTGGTGAGCCCGTCGCCGTCTTTATGTCCAAGCCAAAGATATAATTCGTACATAAGTTTTTGAAAAACTCATTGGTACGAGCCTGCCACCTGGGGATTGAACTCGGGTCTCTCGACTCGAAATTCCGACCACCCAAAAACTCGGCTATAGTGCCTTTTTTAAATAAAAGAAGTATGAGTAAAATATATTTCATGAATAGATAGTTCGTTGGTTTCATGTTGTCACCTCTGAGATTCCGGATTCCATTTCCGGGCGGGTCAATGTATAAAACTTTTTCTACATTGTCTCGGGTCTGGGTGCACGTGGTGCCTTCGCTGAATCCGAATCCATAACACAAGTTCTTTAGCTACTTGGTGATCAGAGCAATTTATGTGATTTTGTCACTGTCTATGATTTTATTATTATAATGACATGTCACTCGGTTTTCTAAACAAACATCTATTACGTTACACTCAAGCATGCTCCGTGTAAATACATACACAGCACTTACTCTACTGCCGACCACAAAACAATACGACGTCACGCTCTAATGGCACAATGATGGGCGTTCGTAATTGTTTTTATATGTGCTGGGTAATAAATAAATAAATAGCGTGAAGCCGTTAGCAACGCTCGTGTGGGAAGCAATATGTGGACATGGTTGTGTGAGTGGATGCTCGGAAAATAATTAGAATTTTAAACAGTTGAAACACTTCTGCGAATTGAAGGTCATTCAGTATCAGCTAATGGGAGCTAGAATTTCAGAGCACGAAGTGGCTTTGTACTTAGTATGGAAGAACGTCCATGACATCGTTCTATTTTTCAACTTATACGAGCGACAACCTCCGTGAGGCGTAAATAACGGTTTTCATGGTGTAACCAGCTCTGAGGTCAGGATTTGATTCCAGGTCGTGTCAATGTAAAAACATTTTCTTGGGATTGGGTGTTGGTGGTACCTTCGTTTTTTCTGATTTATGGAATCGCTATGTTTAACAAGAGCAACACATAGCTGATATAAAGAACACATAGCTAATGTTAAACATAGACGCTCTAGGAAGTCTGCAGTCTGTGGTCACATTCTAGATTGGCCCAACCATTATATCAGATTTGACAAGCCACATATCCTCGCGAAAGAACACTTATTCCTACCCAGGATGATCCGTGAGGCTATTGAAATTAAAAAACATCCTAATTTCAATAGAGAAGATGGTGGGGTACTACCACCTGCTTGGGATCCAGTAATTAATAAAATTAAATGCTAGACCAAGCATAGCACTGCAAGACCTCAAGATACAGTGAGCACATTCTGCGTAAATCGGATCCAAAATTAATAAATAAAGTTGACAGTAGCCGAAGGTAGCTGTGACAGCGGAACATTAAAGTCCTCAGTCCCCGTGACCACGGATGGTGTAAAGCATCCGAAATGTCAGGAAATAAAAATAGTTTGTAAAAACTAATTAAAAACTTGATTAAAATCCGAAAATCGTTTTATTTAAAACCACACAATTATTAAAATTATTAGTTTACCTTCACGTATTTTTAACCACACTGAGGTAGGCAGAGGCCAAGACAAATAAAGTCCTTTCGACCCACTTTTCACTGAAACATGTTTGGAATAACGTGAGAAGTGGTGAGCCTATTGCTGTATTACTCTCCCAGACAACCCGATAGAATCTTTGGTAGTGACCGTGTCTTCGATGATAGGGGTGCGAGGTCTAATCCAAGCGGGCAAACGTTTCTCCTTCTTATTAAGATTATAAAATTTAATTTCTGTAAACATAATTAAAATACTCGATTGCGTATCTAGTTGCGTTTGGGAACAAATAAATAAATTAAAGCATCGCGGTCTCTATAATAGAGTTGTTTTGACCAGATATTTCATTAAGGACCCTTTCATACGAAAACTCTAATTATCGAATCAGAGTGACAGACATGCACAATGTTGCGGGGAGTCAATGGATGCAGATGAAACAGGGACCGTTGTGTGGGGGACACTATTTTCAGCAGTGGAATTTTGATAGACTGTTATGATGACGATGATGATAACGAGCCTATCTACCACCTGGGAATCGAACTCAGATCTCTTGATTCGTAGTCCGGTCACCCAACTACTACTCAGCTATTGTGAATACACTATCTGTAAAATTAACGCTCAAAATAACTTGCGTCGCTCTTAGCTGCCTAATTAACATTAAATCGTCGTCCATTAATATGACGTTAGCGCGTCCCGTTGTCGGATCAAAGGAAACTTGGAATTTGTGCGCGACAGCAGCCGTGTGATGTCATCAATCATGTACACCTTCGGTGACACGGAGGAAATCGGGAGACTGATTTGGGCTGAACGCCATTTATAAATACAGATTCCTTAAGTCGCCTTATGTTCGAGAAATGTCTATTTTGGAGGCGTTCTGTTATGGAGACACACAGCTTTTGGTGAAACGAAATGTAGTCATATAAGACTTGTCGATCTTCATGGAGACAATGTGGGAAACACTTTCTCGGGTTTTTTCTACATTTTCTCGGGTCTAGGTGTTTGTAGGACCTTCTCTGTTTCTGATTTCATACTACAAGTTGCATACTTTGGGATCAGAAAAGCGTATGTGATATCTCTATGAATGTATGATTGTATTGTCTCGGGTCTGCATGTTTGTGGCACTGTCGATGTTTCCAATTCCATAACACGGGTGATTTAACTACTTACTTTGGGATCCGAGCAATGTATGTGATTTTGTCCTTGTCTATACATGTCATTAAATTACAGTAATATAACTTAAGGTATCAAACATTTACCTATTAAAGTCCTTATTAGATTTTATCATTTGTTGGAAAATATAGGTTACTATGGACATTCCCTTTTGATTTTATCGCCAACCGTAACTGATATGCAGAAAATAATATTAAGAACGTTTCAGGAAATTTAGGAGAGCGCACTTGCAACAGTCTTGCTACTTCAACTTTGTCTATCTATAAAAGCATTTATTGCGGCGTGTAAACACTTTCGAGTCGAAATGGTGCGTGTGGGCATGCGGTTCGATTAACGATCTAAATTACCGATTTTCAATTTACGGTATCATCAATATATTATTAATAAACATAGTAAAATGTTTCAACCTTAATTTTGTAAGAACTTTGTACTCGCGACTGGTCGTAGCCGCTGGTGACAAGAGGGCTGGTTCATTCTCGCTCAACGGTTAAGTCTAACCATTCAACTGCAGCCAGCGTTCTTGTTATCATGCCACAAGGAGTAGTATTATTGTAGTTTTTAGTTAATAAGTATTTTAAATATTAACATAATTATATTTCTGTAAAAAAAAAATACAACTTTGCCTGACTCATACTTCTACACTCACAAACAAATTTACATAAATTGAACCAAAACTTTTTATCATACAAACGTTTTGCTCCTAGTAGGATTCGACCTACAACCCCAATAATTTAATAATCGCAAAACTTATTAAAAATCTTTCCGTATCTTTTAAAGAACATACTGATAATGTTCCTATCATCCAAAAATGAGCATCATAATGCATCATACAATACGTCTGGAGCGGAGTCTAAAAACGAATAAATAAAAGGATTTATTTGTTCATTTTTATACATTAACTAATGAATAAATGTAAACTGAAGATTTCAGCGCTTTAAACGAATGTTTCTAAATTAAAATTCCACTGCTGTTTTAAATTAACTTAATGTTAATTGGATCAGTAAATGAATTGGCGCGAACGCGTCGAATGTTCCAGAACGAAATGCGTTTTGCGCGGGAACAATTTGTTTATAATACAGTGTAAATTCGCGCTAGCAAAATAAGTTTCGTTGAACCTGCAATATATTAGATTGCACGAAAAAATGTCTAGACATTAATGGAACGTAAATATTCATTGAATAAATCATTTTTTTTATGGAAAAGGGAGGCAAACAAGTAGGTGGCTCTCACCAGACGAAACGCAGACTACCGCCGCCTATGAACACCAGCAATACCAGAGGCATAGCAAATGCGTCGCCGGCATTAGAATGCCCGGCGTGTGGGCCTCCGGTTACCTGCACTCACCAGACGAAACGAAGAAGTTTGTTAGACTTCTACTTCACGCCGGTATTCTGTAAGGTCGTGGTACCTCCCGGTCGAGCCGGCCCATTCGTGCAACAACAAAAGCTGATGGCTCTACCACTGTTAAAATAACATAATTAATAAAGAAAGGTTAATTCTGCACAAATGACATATAGAATAATTATACGCTGCAATTTTTAATTTAGTGTAAGTTAAGCTGAACGTATTGTTATTAAATGTAAATAAATAAATATGTTCACGCAATTCCCAATACCGGGGTAGACATAGGTCTAGTCTAGACAATTAAGTCCCTTCAACCCACTTTCCATGCATTTGCAATGCATTGCATTTTAAGGTCAATCTGACAGTTGGTAAGCCCATCACCGTCTTTATGTCCAAGCCAGCAATATGAATAGTACATAGGTTTAAAAACCCATTGGTACGAGCCTGCCATCTGGGAATCGAACTCAGGTCTCTCGATTCGAATTCCGATCACCTCAACTAACTGATCACAAGATGTAATTTTGTTATTATTTAAATCATGCAAATGATCACGCAAATGATGCTGGCAAATTTTGTAATTAAATTAAAGAGCATTTTTAAATATAAACTGATACGGGAGATGTTTAAAAACAAGAGAATTCAGATATTTCTTATATTAAAATTTCTGGCTTAATTGGTATTAATGGCTTAATTTTGCTGTTTGGAATTGTCCGGATAACGCATGTTGGGGAGTTGGGAAAGGATGAAGTTTAAGAATGTTTGCGTAACTTTTTAGAAACATATTTAAAGATATATTTAGAGGTATATTTAAAATCCGTTAAATTTAAAAAGTGTGAAAATATTATTATTCAAAAATAATAATTTACAATGCATTTTTAATACTTCCTCAAACATGTGAGTGATTTTTTGTTCATTTATTTTTATTTCAAGTTGATCAGTAAGATCAAACCTGGAACAGTCCAATTCCTTTCGTTTCCGTATAATCTGAGCATGAATTAAATAAAATTCGTTCCAACCCCACATTCAATTTGCCACCGGTGATGCAGTACCGGCTTTTAAAATTAGCGATACACCGCGGCCATATTGGAACATTTTAATGGAATTTCAATAAAACATATTCCCTTTTACCGGCGTAATAGGTTTGTAGAATCCAGAGCTCTGGTGATTTCTTTTGATATATAATCTTAGGGAGACGGTTCGTTTTTCTTGCAATGGAACTGGAGAATAAATTTAGTTTTTCGTGTTTTTGTAATTCGGAATACATTAAACTCTTTTTTTTAAGTAGAAATCTCCGCAGCTTCTTTCTAAAAAAGGCTAGTTCGTTCACATAATTCGGCGATCTCTATAGACAAATGACCTGCACACCGGTTTTCATGGGATCGCCACCTTTGAGGTCAGGGGTTGGATTCCCGGACAAGTCAATATAGAAAGTCAGTTTTTCTTCATTATTTTGGGTCTGAATATTTATGGTACCTCCGTTTCTTTCGATTCCGTAACATGCATACTTTGGAATCACAGCAATCTATGTGATGTTGTTCCTTTTGGTAACGTTTAGTAAGGTAACCGGGTAATCAATGCCTCTTCTCTTTCTTTTTCTGTTTTCTTCTTATATTGTATTTCTCACTTGAGTTTGTAATGGTAGGCAACTCACTTGCGTAGATGGTCACTTACCATCAAATTAGCCGATCGCTCATTACCCCTTCTACAATAAAAATAATAACAATATTTTGAACAATACATAATGCTTGTTTTGGAACATCACGTACAATGCTGTGATCCCAAAGTATGCGTGTTTCGGAATCAGAAGCAACGGAGGTAACACAAATATCCAGAACCGAGACAATATCGAAAAACTGATTTTTTAGATTGACATCTTCTAGAGCCCTTATATTATGAAATCAGAAATAAAGAAGGTAGCACAAACGCCCAGACTAATGACTATATAGAGAAAGTCATTTTCTATATTAGCTAATGAATAAAATCGGGAATCGAACCCGACATATTGGAAAGACGACACATTGAAAACTGATGTACACCACTTGTCATCGGAGATTTAGAAGAATTATATTTAAAACCTTGAAGATAAATATCTTTAATAAATATCTTCAAAGTGAAAATATTGATAAGCAACATTTCTTCACAGATTCGTTACAAATGAAAAAGAAGCGGAAACTTTGAGGTATGCCAAAATGATTTCGCGAGCACAACAGGAGTCCGGAGGAGCTCATTGTGTAGAAGTAGCGCTGCGTTCGATAGCGCAGATGTTCAGTTTCCTTGGTGACGTTTAGATATTATATTTGTTTAAATGTTATGTACATTAAGAATTTCAAAAATAAAAGGCGCAGGATGCCATTAAAATATCTTGCAATTGTCTATTCTTGGGTAGACAGTGGTCTAGACAATTAAGTCCTTTCGACCTGCCTCAACCATCGAAGTTTTTTTTGACAACGTGACAGGTTATGTCTTTATGTCTAAGCTAACGATATAAATCGTAAATAAGTTTTGAAAAAACCCATAGGTACGAGCCTACCAGCTGGGGATCGAAGTCAGGCTTCTTGACTCCAATTCCGATTATCCAACCACTCAGATATCGTGACTGTTTTGAATGGTGTTGTGTAACGTGTTGCGTATCTTCGTGGTTTGTTTTACAGAGAATTTTAACTGCAAAAGATTGTTGTATGACTCCATGCTTTCAACGGTGATAGAGCATCACACGCGAGTGACTCGTTGTAGGAGACTTATAGCTCCTTTATACGATTGTTTTTACGGTTTGCGCATAAAATGTTATGCGGGTTCATGACTGAAGCAAACTTAAGAGTCAATATCTCTGTAAACTAAATAACGTTTAGGGCGTAATACCATCAAGATTCATGTTTACTGTCGACAGATGGCCTTGTCATAATAATATTCAAAATAAAAAATTATTTAGTTTCCGAAATATTTTTTATATTCACGCATTTTCTAATACAGGGGTAGAAAATAATAAAATTGGTATGAGCCTACCTTTCATATTCATAAATAAATAAATTAAATATAAATATCGTCACGCAATTCCCAATATAGGGGTAGACAGAGGTCTAGTCTAGACAATTAAGTCCCTTCGACCCACCTTCGACCGAAGATATTTTCGGGACAACGTGACAGGTTGTGAGCCTGTCCCCGCCTTTATGTCCAAGCCATCGACACAATTCATACATAAGTTTTTTTGAAAAACCCATTGGTACGAGCCACCTGGGTTCGAACTCGGGTCTCTCGACTCGAAATTCCGACCACCCAACCACTCGGCTATCGTTAGTTTTTTTTTTCATCTTCATGCCATTCTAAATACTGGAGTAGCCAGAGGTCTAGACAACTAAGTCGTTTCTATCCACCTTCCGTATTTTTAGAACAACGGGACAGGTGGTGAGCGCGTCGCCGCTTTAATATCCAACCGAACGATAAAATTTGTACATATGTTTTTTTTTAATACCTATTGGTACGAACCTACCACCTGGGGATCGAACTGGGATATCTAGACTCGAATTCCGACATCCCACTTCTCACTTAAATCTAATAAAGAAAAGCGATCGACTAAATGTGTAGATAGACTTTGTAATTTGCTATCTACTTGCTTATTACATTTATTTACTTACTTATTTTTTGAGCGGCAATAGCCTAATGGTTTAGGGTGCGGACTGCGAAACATGACGTCGCAGGTTCGGGCCCCGCTCTCTCCCGAACAACAAAACTTGAACTCCAGACACAAGCATTGCAGCTTAATTGGAGTGGTTAACAGAAACATTATTAATGATATTCGGCATTGCTAGTTATCTTTGTAAAAAAAATATGAATATTAAAGTTTGGATACATATACGTAGAGATAGAGTTTTTTGTTCAATCATGCCCGAATAGCTTAACATACCTTGATAAAATATGGCTGGGAGAACGCCAAACTGGGACAGCTTATAAGATTACTTAATTTCACATTTATTGAGTGATTGAAATTCAAATTAAAGAGACCCAAGTTCGATCATTTGAAATTGGGCTCGTACCAATTAGTTTTTTAAACTTATGCACAATTTATAATGTTGCCATGGACAGACCAGGCTCACCATCAGCCACATTATCAATGAAATAATGGGCGAAATAACTTCATTGACTAAAACAGAGTGGATAAAGAGGAGTAAAAAAGTGGATCGAAAGGACCACATCCTCTAGAACTCTGCCTACCTCACTGGGAAATTGCGAGGAAATGAAAAAAAGGCATTCATAGACTTTTCATTGCGGAAAAATGTACCATTCTTGAGGGTCAGAGTCCGGATGACGGATACAGACTACTTTCACTCTGGTGAATTAGAGGGTCCCGCGGGAATTTTGGGAACCTGCTCAGACGAAAGCAATAAATTGTCTAAATCTCTGACTACCCGAGTATTGAGAAATGCGAGAAAGATAAAAATAAAATTGCGGAATAGGCTAAATGTAATTAAATTTTCTGTACATTTTTATTTATATTTTATTTTCATAACTCATGTAAAGGAAATCTCATAGACATACAATCTTGGTAATATTTTTTTCTTTCATTAATGTATGTTTCTATAAGAATCTCAACAATGCCTTTCACGTCGCCTGTGTAACTGAAGAAGTTTGAAAGGCGAACAAAGCAATGGAAAAACAAAAGACCATCGCCTGTATCTCCCCGAGCGACACCCCCTCCCCCAGTCCCTTTCCCCGTTGCCGAACACAATGGTGTCACTCACACTAATGCAGCTGTCCGGTGCAATTGCGGGGGCCTAGTGTTATAAATGTAAGCATGTGGTTTCCAATTACTTTAAGGAACTAACATATTCTCTGAAATATAAATATATATATATATCTTATTAGAAAATATTCGCCAAATCGTTAGACATTGTAAAAATAGTAGTTTTCTGCATGTTTATATTAATAAAAATATAGAAATGCTCTGCGATGTCACAAAGGACGCAGTTGATTATGCGCACAGTTATTCGTGTGACGTCGCTGCATATTTCACGTACATTCCGTGAAAAAATAAAAAAAATCCTCTACTTTGAGCTGAAGTATGATTTATAGAGTTCTGAACATATCTTCAAGATATTTGTAGCTTCTTTCACTGGTGCTTTAAATGTTTATATTTGTATAATTTTTACCCAACGGTACAACATGCTCGCATATACATAGATACATACATAGATAGGGACGCTATAACGTACTTTGCTCGGATCCCAAAGCAATTAGCTTAAGCACTTATTTCATGAAATCAGAAACAACGAAGGTGCCACAAACACCCAGACTCAAGAAAATGTATCATAAGTTTTTTATTCATAGATCCAACTAGTAATCTTCAGGTACAGGAACATTATAGTATATCTAGGTAAGTTTGTTGTATCATTAACATGGACATTATGACAGCGATAGACTCTCCACCTATTACGCTGTCCCAAATAAGCCTCGGTGAAATGTGAGTCCAAAGGAATGAGTACCTCTATTGACCGCGGTATTGCAAAATGCTATAATGTAAAAAAATTAAATGTTCTACAACATACGTTATTTTCCAAAACACAAACGCTAACCTGAAAGTAGCAATTATATCGGGAAAATAACTATAGGTAAGAACAATACTCCGCTGTTCTTGTTATCCTTAAAATGAATGTAAACGAATGATTGGAAGATGTCTGAACTTGCCCCCGGCCGCTCCTCCGGCACTAAAAGGCCCGAAATATATCTCATTTATTTCCCCGTCAAGTGTTATTATTGGAACATTGATTTAATTTGATCTCCTCCGTTCCATCGGGGTACGGTAACGAATCAAATACAAAAATCAACAGAAATAAAAGTACTGAGAGATATATAAACCTTTTGGGTACGCACAAACGTAGTAATCGAATAAAATTCTTCTCAATATAGATTTCGACAGAGGTCTAGATTATAAATAACTTTTTTAAAATTTCATTATTTAAAAAACTACACGAGCTGAACACCTTTGTCATTAATATCTACTCCGAACACAGTAACGTGTCGGTATTTGTAGCTAATCCTACGTATACATATAAATACATATATAGACAGGGACATCATCACACACATCCCAATGTAACATGCTAAAGCACTTGTGGTATAGGAATCGGAAACAACGAAGGCAGCACAATCATCCAGATCCGATAGAATGTAGAAAAAGTGGTTTTTCTACATTGACCCCACCGGGAATCGAAGCCGGGACCTCGACATGGCGACACCTTGAAAACCGGTGTTTACTTCATTTGTCCACGGAGGTCGCCATAAATAAAATTGAAGTGTCTGTTGTTAATTCCAAATTAACAGCTTTTCACTAAATGCAATCATTTCAAAATCGAAAATACATACACTGCTTACGTAAAAAAATACTAAAACATTTTTCTTTCTGTTTCTTTCTTTATTCCGGCTTATCTCTGATGCAGCTGGACCAATTTTAACGGGAATTTTATTGGCCCGTAGCTGATGTTATCTCGCGTCTTGCGTACTTCTTCCTGCTCGCTCAACCGCTAAGTTAGCATCTTATTACCGATGGCTGAATACGTATTATCATGCAGTGGACACATGAAAATTGTTTAAAAATTTACAACTATGATATACAGTATGGAACTGTGTGAGCCTTGCGCGAGTTACACTAAAGATGCGCAACAAACAATTGCAGTAACTGCACGCGTGCAGTGCTAAGCTTTAGAATGAGTTCTCAGTGTAACAGATATTGTCGCCGACGGCTCGTAAACCGCAACGCATAGCAAACTTAATTAATTTCACGATTCGTATCACCCATTATACTGAGCTTTTGTATTAATTAAATATAATAAATAAAAACGAAAGGAATTAATTCTCCTGACGTGATATTTGGTTTTTTAATATTAAACGTGTGAATGTATCTCTGCCTGTTGCGCTTATGATTTAATGGAAAAATGTATGGATTGCATTTTAGTATAATGAGTATGGAGTAAATGCATGAAATGTAATAGATAAAGAAGATACATTACATGAATATTTTCCAAAAGCGTGAAAAGTACCGACCGCACTCCACTCCGAGTCAACACTCGTACGAACGTCGTGTATTAGGAAATGTAGTGTAGAAATTTGTTAAACAAAACAATATGTACTCAAGCATAGAGTTCATTTTATTTTACTAGAACCGTTATATTCCCGTCAAATATCAATATTTGTTTTTCACATATTAGCAGCTGCAGAAAGAGAAGTACGTAGCTAAGGCTCTAGTGTTATGGAATCCAAAACAATGAACGTTTGTGGTACCTTCGTTGTTATACATCCAGAACGTATACAAAGTAGAAAATGGGGAATCAATTCTGTAGTTCTGGGTTCAAACCCAGAACTACAGAATTGGCGGCAGTAAAGGAATTCCTTAATAGCGTCTACTAAACTACATGGGCTTAGGATCATTTGTTTGTTTTAATGCTTTCTGCAATGTGTGTGTATGTGTGTGTGTGTGTGTGTGTGTGTGTGTGTGTGTGTGTGTGTGTGTGTGTGTGTGTGTGTGTGTGTGTGTGTGTGTGTGTGTGTGTGTGTGTGTTTGTATGACTTTGTACTTTTTTCAAGTAAATCTTTTATCTAGTCAGACTGCTACTACGAAACTTTTGAATTCATATTTTGTACTTAATTACTAAGTTAATTCATGGTTATGGCTCCATCGTTTTGTTGCTGATATCTGACAATATCAAGGTTGTAGAATACAAGAGACAGTAATCTTTATTAAGAAATATTCAAAGGCACCATCACGCAGGTGAATTCTCTTCCGATATTGCATCTCGTTTCCCAGCTTTACTTATCCAGGCGGAATTATCAACATGACGTAATCTGACAGAAAGCACGAAGGACACTTTCTAAATAGTTCCGCCTACGGAATGTACTTGTAGATTATATCGATATGTTGGAAGATCTTTTAATATATCTTTAATTCTCTTGATTAGTATAAAAGTTACTGCTAATATTTCAACTCAATAGGTGATAAGTACAGGTAATGAGTACATCTATTAATGATTACCGTTGCAAAACGTCAGTAAAATAATAACATAGTGGCTAAGGTCACACATGGTACATTGGACAACAGTTTTATGTCACTACCACATAGAGGACGATCCAAAGACAGGGTAATTTGAATCTTAGACAGCAAACGACGTGCCACTGTTCTATAACACCGCCCGCGTCAATATCATGTTCCAAATACATCGAAGTAAGAACTTTGAAGGCTTCTATTTCCTATTCCCCTTCTTTCCATCTTTTTTTTCTCTGTTCACGATTCTTTTCTAAAATTATATCTCTTAAGAACAACTCTAACAGAGAAAACGCAGCCACATGTTGAGCTCACGTTCCCTATCCTTAATTATACCCAGCGAGTCTTTAAAGTAGTAAATCAATGGTTGATTATAAAAAAATAACATATGGAAAATTTGATAATTAGATAAGGGTGAAAATGCAGCACACAACACCCGCAAATCATTTCAAAAGAAGATTGTTATAACTGAATTTTCACCCCAGAGGACAAACGTGGAATACCTCGAAATTCATAATGCCAAAGGCTCTCTATTATGGAGTAACCTGCATTTCTAAATTGTAAAAAAGGAAAAGTGTACCGAGGTTGAAACAATTTAGCTCTTTCAACGTACATGTACATAGGAGTATACTTGTACATAGTACATTCCGATCACTCAATCATGGTATATACATGAATCTGTATAGCGTTTTATTATTTTTAATATCTTCACAATAATATTCCGAATACTGTGGTAGACAGAGGTAGGAGACAATAAAGTCCTATCGACTCACCTTTTACCGAAGAAATTTTTCGGGTGAACGTGAGAAGTGGTGAGCTTGTCGCCGTCTATATATCCAACCCAACGCGTGCATGAGCCTACCACCAGGGGATCGAACTCGGGTCTTTTGACTCAAATTCGGCTCACCCAACCACGGGGCTGTTGTAAATAGATTATTATTAATTAATTACAAGTTTTGTAAGTCTTACAAGACCAAAAGAGAAAAATTAACTTCCCTGTGACTGTAACACGTAAATACTCGATAGTTTCAAAAAAGTTACGTTACAAGTTTCTACACTTTTGTTTATTGAGTGAGTAATGCCCATGTCGAAAGGAATTTACTTCAATCTTCGTTCAGAAAGTACAGTAGAAAGTAAAGTACAGTACCTTCTGTACTTTACTTTATAATTTATATATAGGTGTTATTTACTTAAAAAAAAAAACAAATATATCTTCCGTGGAAGTTGGGTCGAAACGACTTAATTTTCTACACCTGTGTCTACCCCTGTATTAGTAATGCCGTTATTTATTTATATGTATTTTTTTATAAATAATTGTGGGAGTCACGATTGCCGTGTTGTTTGGTGATCGGAATTCGAGTCGACAGACCCGAGTTGGATCCCCAGGTGGTAGGCGCGAACCAAATGTCTCGTTAGTTAAAAATGGAGGTTGTATCTGAAACACGTGGAACCAGAAATATTAAATAAAATGAAACAACACTTGGACATTACATACACAAGCTATTCTTTCCTGATCACACAGATTAAAATATCTGGATTATTAATACAGCTGTCATCCGCTATCAGCTATTAAGATTGATAATAACAAGATATTCGTGTCACACGAATCTAAGACAATTACAATTAATCCAATAACTAAGAAGCAATATTTGCTTAGATCAATTTCATTTTAAAATCAGGTCACTAGGACAGATAGCTGTGTAGCATGATAACGTATTGCTTGAAATTAAATCTTATTCACGATAATGAAATATATTTAGACTCGATAATAGCATCTAAGAAATCAGAGATATCATAATTTAATTTCTCCTAACGATAACTCTTTACATCACTTTTCCGTGTAACTAGGGCATTGGAATATACCATATCCTTTTTTCCCGTGTGTGTCATAAGAGGCGACGAAAGGACAAGTCTTTGACGGATTACCGACATATGGCGGGATAACTACCTCGAGACGGCGGGTAACCATCTCGCTGCTGCCGTCACCGGTCTGCTCAATATTGAGCAGACCGGTGGAGTCTAAGGCTTGCGGTGTGCACTACGATCTGCAATAACTATTTTCTCAAGTAATTATTTTGGCACGCTAGACGATCGCCATCCGTCTGATTAACTTCGATCGAGTATTTGTCGAGATTGTGATTCTGCAACCTATCACCAGATGTCCGGTAATTGCCTCTACGACTCCCTTGGGAAGAACGATGATGAACGTAGGTAAGGTACTCTATCATATTTCACTCTACTATAGTGGGTATAGTAGAGTGAAATATGATAGAGTACCTTAGAGATTAGCCTCCACAACAACAAACACGTAACTTCGCTCGCGATCGCTCAGCGTCACTGCACGCATCCCAATACTGAAAAACTTCATTAAACTTTAAGAAAACCATTTCCATTCGCTACGTACCGGGATTTCTGTCATTGTATCAAGGGAAATAGACACTACATACACAAACGTTCTCCTTTGTGTTACTTTTCTTGCTCTGAGTAGAATGAAATGTTAGCAACGTTTTTTAAATCTTTTATAACAGCAGAGTGAAACATGTTACCTTTGTTCAATAGCGCAAGTGTTGATAAAGAATATTATATTTCTCTAGCAACTTGTGCTATTAAACATTGGAAACAAAATCTCTTTGAAAAACCCTTCAAACGCGTTCTTACATCGTGGATACATAATGTATCCGCTCCAATGCTATTTCTAATCATTCTACGAGAACGTTCAATATAGTATTTCTTTTGTTAATTAGGACAAAAAAAGAGAATACCTACGAAGTTTCTTTTGCCTCCGTCTTCTCGGTTAGAGGAACCTCATTAGAACCGAAGAGTGAAGAGTGTCGATCTTTGGTCGAACGTCGTAGAGTCTTATTACTGTATAATGCCTTGTTAAGAGGCGAAACACGTGTCGCGTAATCGTCGTTGGAGGTATGTTACCTGGTGATGAGCAGTAGAATTAGTGCACGCATATGTTGGAGGCAGGATAGTGCACTACTTCTCTTCAGACCAGGTAACATGCGCCATTTGTTTTTGCATGCGGAATCGTGCAATATACTCGTAATTTTAAAATAATATCTTTATAATTATTTTATGAAAGCCAGATTTTATGAAAGTTAATAGAGCCAGAGTTTTTTTTATAATTTAATAGAGTCAGACATTACTTTACGAAATTCATAATAATATAAAATATAATGATTTATCATATATTTTTATTTTTTATATAATTATGAATTTCCGTAAAGTAATGTCTGACTCTATTAAATTATAAAAAAAAACTCTGGCTCTATTAACTTTCATAAAATCGGGCTAAATATTCTTTACGTATAGCCCAAAAACAAAATAAATTAAAAAATATATGTCTTCACCCTATTCCAAATGCAGGGGTAGACAAGTTCTTTCAACCCACCTTTCTTCGAGTACATTTTTGGGACATGACCGGTGTTGAGTGTATCGCCGTCTTTGTGTGTTGGTGTCCACACCAACGAAATACTTCGTGCGTAATTTTTCATAAAACACATTGGTACGAACCTACCACTTGAGCATCGAACACGGGTCTCGTGACTCAAATTCTGATCACAAAACCACTCCGCTACTTGACTATTTACTAATTGATTAACTTTATTCATAAAATGTTTATTTACAGCAGTAATTCATACGAGTGTAGGCGAGATCGCACGGGACGTGTTGCCGAGATTTTGTGGAATTGTGTTGTAAGCTAAAGTTGTTTGATGGATAAACCGCCATAAAGTATAGACTCCACAGTAACAGAGCATCGTTCATTAACCACAAGCGACGTTATTGTGCTACGAGCCGTTTACGTCAGTTAAATTATGTTTACTTTAAATCATGCTCCCGGCACTGGAGCGACATAGCGGATAGCTACGTTAGCTACGGACGGAAATAATGCTCTTCATTTGATATTTGTAAGGGAGAGAATGAGAATTAATTTGGATAAATTGTTAATGAAAATCACATGTTTTTGTTTTATATTTGTATTTGTTATTTTTATTTATTTATCTTCACGCAAAATCCCTGGCGGGGCAGCCAGAGAGAACAGATCGCCAAGTGTCACGATCCCTACATACTTCTTTCAGATTCATCATCTTCTTCATACATGCACGTCTAGGTATCCGAGTACTCTACATATATTTGTATGTTTATATATGAATGTATGTATGTAAGTTTATATTATATTTTTATCTTTATCTTTAATTGACTACATATCTATTTTTTGCGTAATACTTGTATTGGTGTATATTTCTTTTCATTTGTTACTTACCTACACCAGATTTCTTTTATCTATATTCTGTCCATCCAAAGGTTGTCTGGAAGAAATCGCTTTGAGCGATAAGGCCGCCCATTGTGCTACCATTTATGTTTAGACTGTTTGTCATATTATATTTCTTTTTTTATGGTGTGCAATAAAGTGTACTCTCTCTCTCTCTCTCTCTCTCTCTCTACTCTTGACCCTCCCCTCTTCGATCAATTTGCTCACATGGTCAAGTGTATTTGTTATGAGAACACAATATAACCAAAATACAAATATTGTATAACTCGGAAAGAGAGAGATTCTGGAATCTTCCATTCTTTTATACACTTTCAAATAGACAAAAGACACATAGGTCATAGATATCATACAACAAACACAAATATATATACAGATCGGTATACAGATAAATACATCCGATACAATAAATACGGATAATCATATAACAAGAAGGTTTGTTTTGTATATCCAGTATAACTAGCCTCCGTGTCGCTTGGACTAATTCTTGAGGGGTATTTAATTGGGAATTCTCCTTTTTTTACGTAATCCTAATACTGGGGTAAACAGAGTTCCAGACATTTTTTTATCTTTTCGTCCCACATTCCAACAGATCTTATTTTTTTAACAACGTGAGAGGTGGTGATCCTGTTGTCGTCTTAGTATAAGTTACGAATAAACTTATTCGTTGAGTCGGTATTGATTCCCGATTCGAATTTTGGAAAAGAATTCGGTCACTTAATCACTTGAGTGTCTTGGCTTGGTTTGAATTCGAGATTTACTTTGAGTTCGGAGTAACTTTCGCTTTAACTATTGAACTATTGCTTTAACGACCTATTCAGCGGTCTAGTCATTGATGTTACGAAGGTAATTAGCTCTATTCCCTTGTGAGTGACGCCGAACCGTGAATATTAAGCTGTCATTTTGAAAAATAGGCTTAAATGAAGAAAGAGAATTAAACATTTATTAAAACGATTAGTTTACAGTATGACGTATTGACGTATGTATTACTTATGTGTAGTATTAAATTATTAAACTTGTAATAAAAGCGTTATCATGGTCAGGGAAGAGATGATGGTTTAGGTAGCTTTCTTTTTGTATGTGTGTCTCATGTAAAATCGTAAAGTAGAAGATAGACATAGTTTAAATAAACATATTGACATTGTCATTAGTAGATACAGTAGCGAGTGTTATAGACCACTTTTCCCTTATCTATGAATATATGCAAACTAGCACCTCTTCTCGGAGGTACCCGCGGCTTAGCATTTAATGCGGAACCCTTATTATTTTTCTAGATCAAAAGTAGCCTAAGTTGCTCTCTATAATATCAAGTATCTGCAAATGATACGTAATTTAGAATTTTAAGACTGGACTGTGTTCTGTTGTTTATGTACAATTATACGTGAAAGTACGCAGTGCGTAAAGTGAATGTTGTCACTTTGTGTGTTGTGTTAATTCAATACAAGTGCTTTAGGTGCTTACTTTGGGATCAAAGCAATGTGTGTGATGTTTTCCCAATATATGTATCTCGTATGTATGTATGTAATTTTGAAGTCGATTTATATAAATTTTTGTACTTATTAGGTTTTTAATAATCACGATACGAGTGGTTGGTTGGTCGGAATTTCGAGTCGAGAGACCGGAGTTCTATCCCCAGGTGACAGGCTCGTACCAGTGGGTTTTCCCATAACTTATGTACGAATTATATCGTTGGCTTGGACGAAAAACGGCAACGGGCTCACCACCGGTTAAATTGTCCTGAAAATATCTTCGGTGGAAGGAGGGTCGAAGGGACTTAATTGACTAGACTAGACCCTGTCTACCCCGGTATCGGGAATTGCGTGAAGATATATTTTTAGGTTTTTTTTTTTATATTCAGCAAAATTTTATATAGTAATGTAATCAAATTAACAGTTGCAAAACTTCTCTGCCTTGTAACCGCCTGAGTTGGTTATTCTGTAACCCATTTATGTTTTCGACCAACAGTCTTATGTTTTAGCAAAAGTTTATGTGCTGCAGTTATTATCTTATGGAAATGTTAGTATAAATTTACTTTGAACCTTCTGTTGGTTCATATAAAAATATTCAAACGTATTTAAATACGTAGTAAAATCTATACAAATGGTACAGTTGATGACTTAATGTAAGAAACCCCATCTCCATCAATCAAAGCCCCTGTAAAGTGACGGCTGACAAGCGTGAATCTATCAAGATTTTTCCATCAATCAAAGCCCCCGTAAAGTGGCGGCTGACAAGCGTGAATCTATCGAATTTTTCCATCAATCAAAGCCCCCGTAAAGTGACGGCTGACAAGCGTGAATCTATCAAGATTTTTCATCAATCAAAGCCCCCGTAAAGTGACGGCTGACAAGCGTGAATCATCAAGATTTTTCCATCAATCAAAGCCCCCGTAAAGTGACGGCTGACAAGCGTGAATCTATCAATTTTCCATCAATCAAAGCCCCCGTAAAGTGACGGCTGACAAGCGTGAATCTATCAAGATTTTCCATCAATCAAAGCCCCCGTAAAGTGACGGCTGACAGCGTGAATCTATCAAGATTTTCCATCAATCAAGCCCCCGTAAAGTGACGGCTGACAAGCGTGAATCTATCAAGATTTTCCATCAATCAAAGCCCCCGTAAGTGACGGCTGACAAGCGTGAATCCTATCAAGATTTTCCATCAATCAAAGCCCCCGTAAAGTGACGGCTGACAAGCGTGAATCTATCAAGATTTTCCATCAATCAAAGCCCCCGTAAAGTGACGGCTGACAAGCGTGAATCTATCAAGATTTTCCATCAATCAAAGCCCCCGTAAAGTGACGGCTGACAGCGTGAATCTATCAAGATTTTTCATCAATCAAAGCCCCCGTAAAGTGACGGCTGACAGCGTGAATCTATCAAGATTTTCCATCAGTAAAGCCCCCGTAAGTGACGGCTGACAAGCGTAGATCTATCAAGATTTTCCATCAATCAAAGCCCCCGTAAAGTGACGGCTGACAAGCGTGAATCTCAAGATTTTCCATCAGTAAAGCCCCCGTAAAGTGACGGCTGACAAGCGTGAATCTATCAAGATTTTCCATCAATCAAAGCCCCCGTAAAGTGGCGGCTGACAGCGTGAATCTATCAGATTTTTCCATCAGTAAAGCCCCCGTAAAGTGACGGCTGACAAGCGTGAATCTATCAATTTTCCATCAATCAAAGCCCCCGTAAAGTGACGGCTGACAGCGTGAATCTATCAGATTTTTCCATCAATCAAAGCCCCCGTAAAGTGACGGCTGACAAGCGTGAATCTATCGAATTTTTCCATCAATCAAAGCCCCCGTAAAGTGACGGCTGACGGCGTGAATCTATCAGATTTTTCCATCAATCAAAGCCCCCGTAAAGTGACGGCTGACAAGCGTGAATCTATCAAGATTTTCCATCAATCCGGCCCCCGTAAAGTGACGGCTGACAAGCGTGAATCTATCAAGATTTTTCCATCAATCAAAGCCCCCGTAAAGTGACGGCTGACGAAGCGTGAATCTATCAGATTTTTCCATCAATCAAAGCCCCCGTAAAGTGGCGGCTGACAAGCGTGAATCTATCAAAATTTTTCCATCAATCAAAGCCCCCGTAAAGTGACGGCTGACAAGCGTAGATCTATCAAGATTTTTCCATCAATCAAAGCCCCCGTAAAGTGACAGCTGACAAGCGTGAATCTATCAAGATTTTCCATCAATCAAAGCCCCCGTAAGTGACGGCTGACAAGCGTGAATCTATCAAGATTTTCCATCAATCAAAGCCCCCGTAAAGTGACGGCTGACAAGCGTGAATCTATCAAGATTTTTCCATCAATCAAAGCCCCCGTAAGTGACGGCTGACAAACGTGAATCTATCAAGATTTTCCATCAATCAAAGCCCCCGTAAAGTGACGGCGGCAAGCGTGAATCTATCAAGATTTTCCATCAATCAAAGCCCCCGTAAAGTGACGGCTGACAAGCGTGAATCTATCAAGATTTTCCATCAATCAAAGCCCCCGTAAAGTGACGGCTGACAAGCGTGAATCTATCAAGATTTTCCATCAATCAAAGCCCCCGTAAAGTGGCGGCTGACAAGCGTAGATCTATCAAGATTTTCCATCAATCAAAACCCCCGTAAAGTGACGCTGACAAGCGTGAATCTATCAAGATTTTCCATCAATCAAAGCCCCCGTAAAGTGGCGGCTGACAAGCGAATCTATCAAGATTTTTCCATCAATCCGGCCCCGTAAAGTGACGGCTGACAAGCGTGAATCTATCAAGATTTTCCATCAATCAGCCCCGTAAAGTGACGGCTGACAAGCGTGAATCTATCAAGATTTTTCATCAATCAAAGCCCCCGTAAAGTGACGGCTGACAAGCGTGAATCTATCAGATTTTTCCATCAGTAAAGCCCCCGTAAAGTGGCGGCTGACAGCGTGAATCTATCAATTTTCCATCAATCAAGCCCCCGTAAAGTGACGGCTGACAAGCGAATCTATCAAGATTTTCCATCAATCAAAGCCCCCGTAATAAAGTGACGGCTGACAAGCGTGAATCTATCAAGATTTTTCCATCAATCCGGCCCCGTAAAGTGACGTGACAAGCGTGAATCTATCAAGATTTTTCCATCAATCAGCCCCGTAAAGTGACGGCTGACAGCGTGAATCTATCAGATTTTTCCATCAATCAAAGCCCCCGTAAAGTGACGGCTGACGGCGTGAATCTATCAAGATTTTCCATCAATCAAAGCCCCCGTAAAGTGGCGGCTGACAGAAGCGTGAATCTATCAAGATTTTTCCGTAATCAAAGCCCCGTAAAGTGACGTGACAAGCGTGAATCTATGAATTTTCCATCAATCAAGCCCCCGTAAAGTGACGGCTGACAAGCGTGAATCTATCAAGATTTTTCCATCAATCAAAGCCCCCGTAAGTGACGGCTGACAAGCGTGAATCTATCAATTTTCCATCAATCAAAGCCCCGTAAAGTGACGGCTGACAAGCGTGAATCTATCAGATTTTTCCATCGTCAAAGCCCCGTAAAGTGACGGCTGACGAAGCGTGAATCTATCAAGATTTTTCCATCAATCAAAGCCCCGTAAAGTGACGGCTGACAATGAATCTATCAAGATTTTTCCATCAATCAAAGCCCCGTAAAGTGACGGCTGACGGCGTGAATCTATCAAAGTTTTCCATCAATCAGCCCCCGTAAAGTGACGGCTGACGGCGTGAATCTATCAAGATTTTTCCATCAATCAAAGCCCCGTAAAGTGACGGCGGCTGACAAGCGTGAATCTGTCAAGATTTTTCCATCAATCAAAGCCCCCGTAAGTGACGGCTGACAAGCGAATCTATCAAGATTTTTCCATCAATCAAAGCCCCGTAAAGTGACGGCTGACAAGCGTGAATCTATCAAGATTTTTCCATCAATCAAAGCCCCGTAAAGTGACGGCTGACAGCGTGAATCTATCAAGATTTTTCCATCAATCAAAGCCCCGTAAAGTGACGGCTGACAAGCGTGAATCTATCAAGATTTTTCCATCAATCAAAGCCCCGTAAAGTGGCGGCTGACAAGCGTGAATCTATCAAGATTTTTCCATCAATCAAAGCCCCGTAAAGTGGCGGCTGACAGCGTGAATCTATCAAGATTTTTCCATCCAATCAAAGCCCCGTAAAGTGACGGCTGACAAGCGTGAATCTATCAAGATTTTTCCATCAATCAAAGCCCCGTAAAGTGACGGCTGACAAGCGTGAATCTGTCAAGATTTTTCCATCAATCAAAGCCCCGTAAAGTGACGGCTGACAAGCGTGAATCTATCAAGATTTTTCCATCAATCAAAGCCCCGTAAAGTGGCGGCTGACAAGCGTGAATCTATCAAGATTTTTCCATCAATCAAAGCCCCGTAAAGTGACGGCTGACAAGCGTGAATCTGTCAAGATTTTTCCATCAATCACAAAGCCCCGTAAAGTGACGGCTGACAAGCGTGAATCTATCAAGATTTTTCCATCAATCAAAGCCCCGTAAAGTGACGGCTGACAGCGTGAATCTATCAGGATTTTCCATCAATCAAAGCCCCCTAAAGTGGCGGCTGACAAGCGTGAATCTATCAAGATTTTTCCATCAATCAAAGCCCCGTAAAGTGGCGGCTGACAAGCGTGAATCTATCAAGTTTTTTCTGGTCCTCGTTCACCCAAACATACTCGTAGATAGGTTACCATATGCGCATACTACGTTCAATGGTTAAAATTTATGAATTATAAAGAAGGTTATTGAATAAATGAGAAATTTAAAAGTTCAACTGACAGTCGCGGTTCAGTCGCGGATCCGCGACCTCTGCAGTACCGTATTCATTGCTGCAATAAGTTTGAAGTAAGAATAGTTTTTGGCAGTTATTATCAACGCTTCTAAGAGGGCTACGAATTACAGATTTAAAATTTCAACTGATGGGAGTAGGACTGGGTAATTCGGAGGTAAGAGAATAGCTAGTTGTCAGTTGATTTATTAAATTTCTCGACTATTTAACAACAAAAAGCTCAGCACAGCTTACATGCATTAAAATTAACAGAAAGCATCATGTATAAAATAGTTCTCATTTCGCGCTTGTAGTCTTTTGGCGTTGAATACATAAACAGGTGAGTTATATGAGGTCCGCTCGTGGAACTACTGTGTGAGGTGAAACTTATGCCATTAGACAGATGATATTGCAACGTGCTCGGTAAATGTAACTTGGTAGAGTTGTGTGTACTGAGTTGACTCCACGGTACAGCGTAATGAATGATATAACTTTGGACACGTGTTTCTGTTGTTTGTGTTGGTAGCACTGCAGTCTCAATGTTTTGATAAATATTACTTTATTCGTTCGTCTTGAAAATAATTATAAAGTTATAGAATTTAGATAGACAGACACGACAGTCATCAATGTCATGTCATGTCAACTGAGCAATGTATGTACGATTACTTGCACTTGTGTTATGAAAACGGAAAAAACTAATTTACCACATATCCAGACCCGAGACAATGCAGAAAATGAAGTTTTCCACAATGATTCGACAAATATTTCTTAGTTTAAAAGACAAAACTTATGTGTGGAGCTTCATGAAGAAGCTTGACAAAATTCCTTACACCCTGAATTTCTAATTTAGACACGAATAGGAAAGAAATAATTATATTTACTAACGAATTGATGAAATAGAAACAACATTTTCACAACGAATAACGAAGCGTAAAACTTATACAGTTTTTATATCGTGTAATATTTAGAAATAACAAAATAATACAACTATAAATGCGGATTATCCTTTCAGTGGGATCTGACCCAAATGTAAACATGTTACATGTTCATGAGATTATAGGATGCCGAACCAAAATTTCACAAAAATGGGAAATTGTACATTTATATAGATCCGAAGCCTGCGTTGTTTGGATACAGAGGCTTACCGAGCAATCTTCGTCGGGCTCAACTGCTCTCGTGCTTCCGAATCTAATCAGCGTTGGACTTTACTCCTGAACTTGTTATCAATTATGTATTTATTATTCATATGTAATAGTCACGATAGCCGAGTGGTTGGATGATCGGTCCTCAGCTGGTAGCTTCGATTTCAAAAGATATTTTTTATGTTTGTTAAAAAAAAATGTTCAACGAGAAACATGTAAGAGGTCGAAATAGATCACGTGATTAATGGACAAACCTAAACATAAGTTATTTGGTTACTTGCGGCTACATTGATTAAGCATTATCTTATTTTTATAGAATTACTTCAAACGAGGTCATCTTCTAATTTTAAAATATTCTTCTCGTGACCACGTGTGAAGCACCCAATACGGTGGGAAGATAAAAAATAGAAAACTAACTAAAACACAAAAAAAAGTGTAGTGTTCGCATAAATAATAGAAATCGAAAGTAAGCTAGAGGAGTTAATCAATTTCCGAAACAAACAATCCGTTATAATATTGGCGGAGCAAAAGACATAAAACGTTCAGATTGCTTCTTCCAAATATTGTTACTACTCTTATTTATCTTCACCCCAATTAGTCTTCAGCAGTCAAATTCTAGGCGGTTAATTATTTTTCAGATTTCATTGAAGCTTATTTTGGCACAACTTGACAGGAGTCTATCGCCGACGAAAATTTTAAAGATCTCATTTGTATAAAAATATTTTACATTATTGTATTTTATTTAAAATGAGGTGTGCTCTGGATTAATTCGCTGTAAATAGCAGCTTACTATCGTGTCGGTGGCTTTGAGAAGTAGGCGTGAGATTATACTACCCGCTCTCTGCCCGTGGAGGTTGTAAGAGGTGACGGAGGGAACAGCCTCATAAATTATAATGACTGTGGACAGATGGCGGAAAAGCCATCTCTGAAAATACCCGAACAATATTAAGAGGACCGGTGCCAGGCTGCAGCGTCTAAGGTGCTACAGGTTTTTTAAGCAGTTAAACAAATGGAAATTAATGTGCTTATTTAACGTACACCAATCGATGAGAGACTTAAATAGACTACATACATTTTTACTTAAAAAATTTATTGACCGTTATTTATAATGTTTAATACATTTTGATGGTGTCCACCGAGCTGCAGCCACATACAAAATGTAAATATTTAGAAAACTTAGTTTAGTGGTTTTAATTTAATTTAGTTTTAAAATAAGAAATCGGATTACTTCCACCATTGCCAGAAATCTTCCCGCAAATGCTAACAACAACTGTATAAAGTTTCAACTCAATCGGATGATCGAGGCATGAACGCCCAGGGAACGCAAACTTTGATTTATATCCGATATTCAAGATCTTATTTCGGTACACAAATAGCATAACCTTTTGTGGTTTAAAAGAAAAACATTAAACTTATTTTAAAATAAAAACTCATAATTATATACCATCAGGGGATGTATCATTATCTATCAGCAGTGGACTTTCATTAGGCTGTAAAGAAGAAGAGCCGATTGCTGATTCGCCGCCGTTTCACATGAAAAGACAAGTACACCTTAAATAGTATAGTGTAGTCCTCTTCATCGATTGCGAAGTCAGCGACTAGTGACGGTCATCTGCGCGTCGCCTTATTTGTAGTGGAGCAGCGGCTGCGCTGCAGCATGGTCACTCTCTCGTCCCTCTATCTGCGAACCAATGATCCAAAAACCCGGTACAATTGGCTGCTGCGATGCAGCGATAGGCCACTAGACACTATATGGACCCTGCTTAACGCCCTTGAGGTGTTTCGGAATACGCAAACAAACCTATGGTCTTAAATGTACAGTATCACTTCGACGTTTGGTTCAGTCTGGGATCATCCGATAGATCCTTCACAATTTTTGTGAAAGTAGCCCCCTTCTCTAGTTTCAGCCCACTGACGTGGATTACTGGAGTGTGGCCGTTGTGAATACAGTTTCTTGGAGCCACCAGAGAAGAGCTTGTACACGTTATTTAACAATTCTGAACGCTCCACTGCACTCCATGCCTAAAATAACGTAAAGTTGAAAGGAAATGCAAAAAATTATTTGTAACATGTGTTCAGCTTTTATAACGTCTTGATTGAAATATCTTCTGAACGATTTCAGCTACAGTGACAGTTTGGTGACGCCAATTTCAGCTATTTCTTAATTCCATTAGTAACAATAATCTTACATCAAGACGAGAAGATGAGGCGTCCAGTGTTTATGTTCGCAGTGAACAGTAAACGCGACGCAATAAACAGCGGTTAGCCCACGTTACTTGCTTCATAAAACGAAGCCAAGCCGGATTCTAACATAAATTATAATGCTAATGTACGGTTCTAATATAAAGTTTGTGCTCAAATCAATGGGGTTTTTCTAAACTTGTGCACGAATTATATCGTTGACTTGGACATAAAGACGGCGATGGGCTCACCACCTGTCACGTTGTCCCGAAAATATCTTCGGTGGAAAGAGGGTCAAAGAGACTAAACTGTCTAGACTAGACCTCTATCTACCCCTGTATTGGAAATTGCGTGAAGATTATAATATAAAATGTTTTCCTAAATTTAATATAAAGCCCTCATTTAGATTTATAATTTCTGATACATCTAACACTGATTGGGTATTTTTAAGTAGGTGCTAATGTTTTGTAAAAAGTAGATTCAGTGGCAGTGAAATAAGAATATGGCACCCCCTCACGGCTCGCGGATGTCGTAAGCTGCGACTAATAAAAAAGGGGAGGTAACCATCTTGAAAAATTAAAGCATATTAGTGACGAAACAGCAAAATGACATTCTGCTTGCCAAACTTATTAAATGTGCAATAATAAATAAAATCCTCCCTACGCGAGAAGCCTGTGTTCTGCAATGGACTTTTAACGATTGCAACTTTTTGTAAACAATCAATTCAATGCGAATCATAATGACCTTAAAGTAAGGATATTAAAACAAGGAGAATTTTATTAGTTACAGTCAGATGAGAACATTATCAATGTCATTTCATTTTCGGACATTCATTTGTGTCAGATAACAGAAATATTTTACCGGCGAATCCTAAGTCAGTCGGCGACAGCTTCCCGATTCAAAGATGGATTACTGCAGCACCCGACTCGATCATTAGCATTACAATCCATCTCGAGGGCTCGCTGACGCACTCGTTACTCCGCAAGGGTTGACAAGATCCGTCAGCATTATTTGTTACATTACACTGGGGACATCGGTTGCTCTCGGAAATCATTGTTGTATTTTATCTCTGACTTCGATTAATCCGGCATTTTTTTCTATAGTCACGAAAGCCGAGTGATTGGGTGATAGGAATTTGAGTCAAGCTGCGTTAGATCCCCAGATGGTAGGCTCTTACCAATGGGATTTTACAACAGCATGTGTACGATTTACATCATTGGCTTGTCCCAAAAAAATATTTTCGGTGAAAGATGGGTCGAAAGTACTTAATCGTCGAGACCTCTGTCTACCTCTTCGGAAATGGCGCGTAAATACTAAATACAATTTTCAAATACTGCGGTTATTGTTGTCCAGTTACTGTGGGCAGAAACTCTGAAACTTCTTTTTAAAAAGTGTCTACCATAAAAGTTTGACAACCTGCTAAGCAGTGGGCAATCAAACTTAATAACTGGCAGATTAAACACAGAAAAGAGTTTAAAAAGGTGCGCGGCGTGTTCGACATGTCTTTACACCTTCCTAAAGACTGTGAGATGATTTTATTACTTGTACTTTATCAGTAGAGTCACGATAGTCGAGTGGCTCGTATCAATGGGTTTTTTCAAAACTTATGTACGAA
Source organism: Sericinus montela (assembly GCA_029286605.1). NCBI lineage: Eukaryota > Metazoa > Arthropoda > Insecta > Lepidoptera > Papilionidae > Sericinus > Sericinus montela. The sequence goes on from JAGSMR010000577.1 coordinate 77,019, forward strand.
TAGTATCTGAATATTTTTGGCACAACGTGACAGGTGGTGAGCCTGCCACCTGCAGATCGAACTCGGGTCTCGTGAGTCGAAATTCCGATCACCCAACCACTCGGCAATCGTGACTAAATTAAAGGAGGTAAAATTATATATTGGAGAAACGTCATTTGCAAATGCCCTTTAAAAATCGAAACAGGAGGCGCAAAGCTAGCAAAATCATAAAGATAACAGGATATACCCAATACATTTGATTGTCAAGCTCATTTGTAAAAGTTTCTTAACTTCTAAATCGTAGCGACGAAGCGTACTCTCATCCCTTAAGATAATCCCGTTCGCTAATTAATGCCTTCAGCGTATGCATTATGCATAGACGCAAACGACACAACTTTCTGTTGAGACAAGGCTCACGGAAGCTCGTTAAGTTATTACGATGAACGAGAACATTCGCACACTTAGTTTAATAAAGACATATTTTTTGCACCACAAGATATGATGTAAGAATCATGAAAATGTCTTTATTGAGACATCGTGACAGGTGGTGAGCCTTTCGCCTGTCGTTTATGTCCGTAAAAAAACCATATCTTAATCGTACATAGTTTTTTGAAAAAAGCCATTGGCCATCTTCTGATCGAACTCTGGTCTCTCGACTCTTATTCTGATCACCCAAGCACTTGGTTATTGTGACTTGTTTTCGTCAGTTCTCTAGAAACTTTTCTCGTTATTGCGCCCACAGCACAGGAACAGCTTCAGGTTGAGTCTGTAGCTCATGTCGTATTTTATTGTTCGAAACCCATTTCAATTGCAAACCCCATAGTCGGAAAATGCCATCTCATGGGCATGTTCTCGCACGGTGTCAGCGGTTTAATTGCGCCGCGCTGCCTTTGTTGCCTTACAATCACAAACTTAGTATATTACGAGGCGAACAAACAGCTTATTGCTTCGTGACTTACTTTTAGAAACGTTTATGTGTTCGTGAAATAGTGATGGGTATAATAAAATCGATTAAATATGTCGATATCGATGTATTACAAATAAATATTATTATTTTAACAGTGGTAGAGCCACGCATCAGTTTTTGTTGTTGCATGAATGGGCTGGCTCGACCGGGGAAGTACCACGACCTCACAGAATACCGGCGTGAAGTAGAAGTCTAACAAACTTCTGCCTTTCGCCTGGTGAGTGCAGGTAACCGGAGACCCACACACCCCCTCTCCCAATCTGGGGCACTCTAAGTTCATGGGCGGCGGCAATCACTTACCATCATGTGAGCCACCTGCTCGTTTGCCTCCCTTTTCTATAAAAAAATCCATGTAGTATGCTAATAATAATAGCAACGAATACAGGCATTCTGCTCATGTCGAATGTGTCAATAATATGTATATATATATATATATATATATATATATATATATATATATATATATATATATATATATATATATATATATATATATATATATATATATATATATATATATATATATATATATATATATATATATATATATATATATATATATATATATATATATATATATATATATATATATATATATATATATATATATATATATATATATATATATATATATATATATACATATATATATATATATTATATATATATATATATATATATATATATATATATATATATATATATATATATATATACATATATATATATATATACATATATATATATATATATATATATATATATATATATATATATATATATATATATATATATATATATATATTTATTTTTTATTTTTATTTATTTATTTATTTATTTATTCCTTATTGTTACACCTTATACTAAGGGCTACAATGGGCGGACTTAATGCCTAGTGGCATTCTCTACCAGTCAACCTTTGTTATGGTGAGAAGTAGATGGCAGGTGCTAACAAGAAAAATATAGATTAATGCTCTAATAAAAAAAATATATACATATAAATAATAAATATTTTATGGAACAATACATACATGTATTATATAAACTAAACGTACATAATTATACATAAATACATAAATAATATATATAAAATATAAACATATAAATATATACAAAAATATATATTAATGATTCTTAAGATAATACTCACGAACTAATCTCTTGAACGAATAGGCATTCGGAGCAGATTTTATCTTGAAAGGTAGGGCGTTCCAGAGTAGTGCAGCTTGTACCGTAAAGAGGAGTTAAAGTATCCTGTATTATGTTGAGGAATGTGAATCCTATGTTGGTTTATGGAGCGAGGTGCTCTGTCATGAGTAGATTGGAGATGTTGAAAGTTATTTCTTAGGTAAGCAGGAGAATTAGAGTTAGTCAATACAGAATACAACAGAAACAGAATTCGGGAGCTACGCCTTTGACGAATGGGAAGCCATTTAAGCTTGGAACGGTAAGAGGAGATATGGTCATATTTACGTAAACCGAAAATAAATCTAATACAGTTGTTGAGAAGGCGCTCTAGTTTGTCGAGACGTGTTTGGGATAGATCTGGATAACATACATCGGCATAGTCGATAATGGGCAATACCAGGGACTGAACCAGCAAAAGCTTAGTTTTAAAGGGAAGGAAATTTTTAAGGCGGTAGAGTGAACGTAAAGTGGCATTGACTTTTCTGCTTATTTCCGCAACCTGAAGTTCCCAGCTTAACGACTGATCCAAATGCAAACCTAGATCAACTACGGTATTAGAAATTGGAATTAATGTTCCATTATAGTAAATAGGAGAAAGGTTACCGTAATCAATCCTGGCCAGCATCCTAGGACCACCCATTACTATGGCTTTACATTTTGTTGGGTTGACGGTAACACCATATCTAATGGACCAATCCTAATTAACTCAAAATTTTATTGAGCTTAAAAATACAGTTATTGAGATCACCCACTTCCGATTTATCGTAAAGCTGAAGATCGTCTGCATACAGATGATACGAACAGTTTAAGACAGTGGTGATGGAGTTAATAAATAACGAAAACATTATTGGAGAAAGTATACCGCCTTGCGGCACAGAGTCTACATCCCCGCCCAGGCAGAACATTGCTGTCCTAAGCGGACTGACTGTTGGCGGCCGCGAAGATATGATGAGAACCAATCCAAAGCTTGGGTCGAAAATCTGAGGTAAGTAAGGTAGGATATAAGGATATCGTGATCAACTGTGTTAAAAGCGTTTGAAAAGTCAACCAGCACCACCACTGTCAACTTTTGCTCATCCATGCCCTTCCTTATGTCATCTGTGACCTTGACAAGTGCTGTAGTGGTACTGTGACCTGGACGAAAACCTGACTGAAAGTCATTCAGTAGGTTATGTTTGTTAACGAACGTAGAGATTTGCTTATGTACACAGGCTTCAAGAACTTTAGAAAGGAAAGGAAGTATAGAGATCGGTCGAAAGTGATTAGGCAAGGTAGGATTATTTATTTTAGGAAGTGGAAGTACAAAAGCCTTTTTCCACAGGGTCGGGTAAACACCAGAGTCTAAAGAAAAATTAATAATATGTGTAACTACTGGTAAAAGGTACTCAAGTATTAAGGATATCATTTGCTTACTAACCTCGTCGCTTCCCACAGCCTTCGATTTAATTGCACATATAATGCTTTTAACTTCTGTAGGAGTTACTGGTGTGAATTCAAAGTCGGAAATGTGAAGAGGTGACATACAACCAATAGAAGCAATAGTCGCTGAACGAATTAGAGGATTAATAGTTGGGGGAGAGATAAAGTGCTGGTTTATGTCATTTAATGTGAGAGACGAAATGTGATCCAATGATGTTGGCTTGGATATGCCTAGAGATTTGAGAAATTTCCACACATCAGCAGTCGAAGAATTAACAATATTTTCATGGATATAACGGCGTTTAGCATTTCGTATCATCTGGTTGCATTTATTTCTCAGCAATTTAAAATGAGACCAGTTCTCCACGGTACGGTTTCTCTTAAATTTGCGAAAAGCCCAATCCCTTCTTGTCATAGCCACCCTCACACCTCTTGACATCCAAGGGCGGGAGGACGCTTTACCCTCACGATGTACTGGTGCATGGATGTTGTAAAGATTGAGGACAGCATTATTAAGTAGGGACACCTTATCATCGACTGATGTCGATTCCACTAAAGGAGTCATATCGATGAGAGATGCATCACTTAAGAGTTTTTTTAAATCTATTTTTTGGAAATTGCGCAAATTCAATATAGTGGGACTAGGTTTGGGAGGGATTAAGTTATAGGAAAAATAAAGCAGGTCATGGTGGGAAAAGCAAGGAGCTAACAGCTGACCATGCGTTTTGACACAGTCAGGTGAGGCAATAATAATGAGGTCAATCCAGGAGTCATTGGTGTCAACGTTATGATGCGTAGCCGCTAACGGCAGAATTTGGAAATCGACCGACTCAATTATTGACCTAAGTTTTTGAGAACGTATTATGTAATAAGTTAGTGTTAAAATCACCCATTATCATGCAATGTGCGTAATCTGATCCAAGTGTATCGAAAGCGGTTTCAAGAACGTTGAAATAATCAACAGTAGGCGGACAGTACACTACCCCCAGAATCGCCCTTACACCCAAAATACAAATTTTTAGAAATAGAAATTCACAGGATGCTGAGTAGAAAGAAGGGGATGCTAATACAATTTTAAACGGAATATTAGCCCTTAAATATATAGCGACCCCGCCGCCGCCTTTTCCCGTCCGATCATTGCGTATAAGCACAAAGTCAGCAAGAGGGTATTGACAAGACGGTAAAGTTGGCTTTAGCCAGGTCTCGGACACTAAAATAGCATGAATATTATTTACGGAAAAAACATCTTCAAAATCCGCAAAATGACCTGGTAAACTCTGGGCATTAATGTGACATACATTAAATAAATTGTGACAGGGCGAAAATGTACGGGTAAGTACAAATGCGGAGCGAAGATGCACTATCATTCAAGAGATCACACAGAAGCGAATGAAGTATCAGAGTCATTAAAAGAATAATAAGAATCACTGCTCGACATATTATATAAAGGAATAGTATATATACAAAAACATAAATAATTATATATATACAACAATAATAAATATATATTAGATAGTTAACTAAAATAAAATCCTTACTAAATAAAATTTAAGCAAGTCCAAGTACCTATACTACACTACTATGCACCATCCCAACAGTTGACAGTTACATTGGTTCATAATGATATAGATAAATTACAAATTTAAGAAAAAAAAATGCAACAAAATTAAATAATAAAGCATTGCTAGTTAATTATAACAAGTAATGTAAAAAAAGTACAAAAAAAAAACAAACAAAAATAATAACTTCATTTAAGCCTATAGTAATGATAATTAAACAAGGAATCGAAAATATAAACACTAGTGCAGGACAGCAGACTATAACTAAAGGTACTAAAGTTAATTACCTAGAAAATATTGAAAGGAAAAAAAATATTACAAAGTAGAAAATTTACATGTAAACAAAGTCGAGAACAAAATATTGTTAATTGGCGGAATGTTATTACAATCATCGCCTTTGAAAACTCAGCTGTCATGTCATTAAGATGTCTGTCAAAGTCAAATGAATTTGGGCAGTAATATTAAAAACAAGATTTATAAAACTAGTTACTTGTTATATATTATTATCTATGCTAGTTACTGAGTCATTAGTTGCTTTTGTTTGATGTACAAAAAAAAAAAAATACAATACCAACATTACAATTGAGCTAATCAATATAACCCTATCATGACGTAAATAGTGCAGCCAACTAAAACACAACAGTACGTGTAACCCGACAAACATGTAACGATTGAAATGTTAATAAGAACAAAACGAATGAAATTTTACGAGCATACTTGATACAGAAAAATTTAATCAATGTCTAATAGGAGAAATAAAAAAAAAGGAAAACTAATTAAAGTATTACCATGATAGCTTATTTTTTTGATACTGTTCGGCGAGTTTTCTTGTCCACATTCGATACTGTAGTGGCTCCCCCTTTACGTTCAACTTCACAACGCTTGGAAGACACACCTGCAGTCGGACTCTTGAGAACTTCCCGTGAACTTGCAGCAGAGGTGGCAGAAGGTGAACAAGCAGGAGACACTGCCCTAGCTAGTTCTTTGAACTCTTCTTCATGGGAAATCTTCTTCACACTACTATCTGGGAGCTTCACATAAATGTATCCATCAATAGTCCAGACATTTTTTAGGCCAAAATGTTTGCGAGCCAGCTTATGAACATTCTGGCGCGTTCTTGTAAGGAACTCACAAACAGTAAATGGAGTGCTCTTTAACTTAGTTTTAGTCTTCCAAACCTCCTCTTAGTTGTGTGATCACAGAAATGGATCAAAACTGCTCTGCTTCGATCAAACCCTGTGCTCCAAGTCTATGACATCTCTTAATAGATGAGCTTGTCACTTGAGTAAGGCCTAGCTTATTATGGATGAGGCCTAGAACTTGTTGCTCAACATTAGATTGGGGATCCTCAGGTATACCTTTAAACAATAGAATCTTATTCCGATGCCGTGTTTCAATATCATCAATAGCATGAATACATGTTTTATTTGTTGCTGTAGGAGAACAAACATATTGCTGACCAACTCTTTGAAAGCATAGAAGTCCTGGCACAGCTGCATGAGAGTGGGATTTGTGGGGACTAATGCAGCCTTTAGACGACTCTCAAAATCTGCCATCTTAGCACTCCAACTAACTTCAAGCTCCTTCTGCAGCTGATCTACGCTAGTAACATTAGCCATGACAACTTCCTGAGGTGTTGTGTTGTTATAAATTAATAACAGAGCCAAATTTGTCTTTTAATATAAACCGTGCTGTAGGATGGTGCAAGTAAGTTTAATTCTTCTTTACATTAATAGGACAATTACTTTAAAATATCAAGACACTTAAACACACACTTAATTGATAGAAATTGCAATGTAAATATTACTTTAAACAATTAATAATTAAATTATAAAACAGAGCTTATGAAACAACTGTTACTTATTTCACACCTACCCCAATCCTATATATATATATATATATATATATATATATATATATATATATATATATATATATATATATATATATATATATATATATATATATATATATATATATATATATATATATATATATATATATATATATATATATATATATATATATATATATATATATATATATATATATATATATATATATATATATATATATATATATATATATACATATATATATATATATATATATATATATATATATATATATATATATATATATATATATATATATATATATGGTCACACCTTGGCCGCCATACAGTGACTGCGGTGCTCTTCTTTACGGGAGATCCTATATGCGTATGTTATTTATGTTACTTTAATTTTCACTCTACGCAATTTTATTGACGTTAAAGCATATTTATGTGATTAAATTAAAGAGAAAAATATTTTGTTTAATTTCAACTTTCTAAAATTTCCTGCGCGTGTCAGTTGAAATTTTAAAAACATTTTTCTCTTTAATTTATTTTCACATATTCGATAATCAAAATATAGTTCTACTGCCTTAGTTATTTTAAAAACATGGTATTCGTAAGCTTAGCTGACATTAGTTCAAGCCACAGATCCTGTCTGTTTCATTACGGCTCCTTACACGAAGATAAAGTTTTATGTGTTGTAATTAAGAAGTATGATGCGGAGGATGTGACGCCATGATCGTATTTTTCCTTAGATAATAATGTATAAGAGTTTTATATATTCTATATTAATATTTTTCATAGTCTTGTCTCCGGTTTGTAAAATTTTTGTCCAAATGAGTACTTCGAAGTATTATGTACTAAGCTTAGCCAAAATATTTAAGAATTTTCCGTAACTGCAGGTGACGTAATTATAGGTGAATGGAAAAATAAGCTGCATCATTTCCAAAGCGATCAAGTCGTGCGCGTGCTTCTCGTGGATATTATAGAAATGTTATATCATTAGCTTAGATATAGACGGCGATAAGCTCCCCACTTGCCACGTTATCACAAATAAGCTGCGGGGAAAAGTGGGTCTAAGGGACAATGTCTAGACCTCTGCCTTTCCCAGTATGCGGATTTACATGAAAATTAAAAAAAAAATGTTGCTCATATACCTCGAGGTAATATCTTTTCAAAGTTGTATGTGTTGCCTCCTTTAAGCTCTACGTCGAAGTACTGCCATATGATGCAAAAAAAATTGCTAGCATTTGAAATAAGAGCCTTCGCGTACAATTTAGCACAACTTTAACTTGAATTCGGTCAAATCAACTAAGTTTTCTTCTTACCTTTTCTTTATTTCAAAGCCAATAACATTTCGCTACGTAATATCCAATCCATAGGAAAAAAAGCGATGACAGCACTAAATGAATAGCCAAAGGCAATTTGAAATTAATCTTGAAATTTTCTTTTCATCCGACGAAAAATGCCTTCACTGAAGATCTTTGCTGCGTCTCAGATTCGCGTATGGGGCTTTGATTAAACCTTTGATCTCATTTGTCTTCCTTTTATCTACCTATTAAGCTTATTGTTTCATTTCTTTAAATAAATAAATAAATATCTTCTAGCAATTCCCAATACAGGTGTAGACAGAGGTCTAGTCTAGACAATTAAGTCCCTTCTACCCACCTTCCACCGAAGATATTTTCGGGACAACGTGACAGGTGGTGAGCCCGTCACCGTCTTTATGTCCAAGCCAACGATATAATTCGTACATAAATTTTGTAAAACCTATTGGTACGAGCCTGCCACTTGGGGATCGAACTCAGTTCTCTTGACTCGAAATTCCGACCACTCAACCACTCGGCTATCGTGACCATTACATTGACAGTCAAAATGAAAAATGAAATATTTAAAAGTAACGTTTCATTTATGGGTTTTGTACTTTTGTTTGCGCATTCGAATATTAGGGTCAGAGAATATTTACAATATCATCAACCTATATGTTACCGGATCTCATCGTAATTGGGTAACGTGGCAGGCAGTGAGCTGGTCGTTGTCTTAGTATTTATATGTTTCGTTCGTGGAATAGCGTGGAATAGAGATTTCGTGAAAACTCGTGTAATATTAAATATATAATATAAATAATTCTTACTTAGGTTACTACACACACTACTCTGCTGCACTTTAAGTATCTGGCGGTGAGCCTGCATTTGTATTAGTATTTATACATTTTAATGGTAAACATCTGCAATATAACATTTAAAACACCGGTGAAGCTTCTTTAAATGCGACTTTGAAAAACAGTTTAAAAAGATCTCTTAAAAAGAGAGACGCGTAAATAAGTTGCAAACAGCTCCGAGTTATAAACAGAAACATACTTTTCTAATCGAATGTCGTCGGGCAGCTTCTAACAATTGGGTTAAAGAGATCGTTTTCGGTTTGCTGATTATCTAACTTTTAAAAAACTCTCTGTACTGATCGATACTGGATAGAACTTTCTGGAACTGTATTAATTAAACTTTGATTAAATCCGTTTGCAAATGGACGCGACCAGCGGTAGTAGTTTGGTTTTGTTTTAAAAAAAAGTTGCTTTACAGTAAGAATCGCCCCCATGTAGCGAATGTATGGAATGTCCTGCACAAATCCTATAGACATTTATTTTCTTTATCTTCACCTATTTTAAAATGCAGGAGGTAGTCAGAGTCTGATATGGATACTTTGGACACCGAAAATGTAATTGTCCTTAATCTGGCTGTATAATAATTTTAATATGTTGTCACACTACTCCCATACGTAAACGAAACTACCTGAAAGTGCTATCTATCGCAGCAACCCTGGCACGTTTAAGTCTAAATAAAACCGGTAAGCACCAACTGCGGAGGTCGGGCACATCGCGACGACGGATTAGCCTCTAGCTGTGTAGTAGGCTTTCTCATACTTTCTGAGGTATAATAAGGTTAATTTTGGAACCTCTGTCTACCCCACTATTGGGAATGGCTATGATAAGGCTATAAGATATTTTTTTAGGAAGTCTTCTGTGTATTGTATATAGTAATAAAAGCTACGCTTAAAATATAGTTGCATACTCGCAATTAAGACATGCAAGTCTTAATTTATATTTATTTTATTTATATATTATTTATTGCACACTTAAAAAAAGGAAAACATTAACAATAAAACAGTAGAACTATATTTTGATTATCGAATATGTGAAAATAAATTAAAGAGAAAAATGTTTTTAAAATTTCAACTGACACGCGCAGGAAATTTTAGAAAGTTGAAATTAAACAAAATATTTTTCTCTTTAATTTAATCACATAAATATGCTTTAACGTCAATAAAATTGCGTAGAGTGAAAATTAAAGTAACATAAATAACATACGCATATAGGATCTCCCGTAAAGAACAGCTTGCCATAGTCACTATGCTTGGCAAGCCAAGGTAACGGACGTTGGCCGACGGAAATCGCAATACGCTGGTATTGCGATCGGCTATGAATTTCAGTCCGTTGAATTTAAGTCAAGTATTTTATGAGTTGGTTATACCGCCATCAATCGGTCTGCACTGGTGGTTTTACTACTACACTCTATTCACTGGGGATCGGAATTCGAGTCGAGACCGGAATTCGATCCGGATAGAATTTTTTTCAAAAAATTATTTATGTTATGATTTATGATTATTATTTATATTATGGCTTGGACACAAAAACGGTGACGGACTCACCACCTGTCACATTGCCTGTCCTCGGTGGAAAGTGGGTCAAAAGAACTTAATTGTCTAGAAATTTGTCTACGCCGGTATTGTGAATGGCGTAAAAATATTTATTTTACCCTTAGTCGCCGCTGATGACAAGCATGGGAAGGACCCGAGTGGGCAATACTTACGACGTAAATACAACAATGTGTACATAACGCTCTCTAAAATCACTTTACAGTTTCCAAGCAATTGTGAATGATCTATATATAGTCTAAACCATCAATTAAATTGTCTAAATATAGACGAGACCATTTTAGGTCTAAAAGGGTCAGGTGATCTTTATTCATTTGCGGTTAGCGGCATTGTACAGTGATGACAATGGACCTCGGCCCTTTGATAACCGACAAAGTCAGATGTTTGCCGATCTATTATAGATTTAGTTTGACAAACATTTTCAACATGTGGACTACTCATAATGTAATCTTTATATATATACTGGCAGCAGTAATAGGTAAGAACGTGGTACTGACACAGAAGACACTTAGGCCGATAAAGTCTGCTCTTTTGATATTAATGAAAAACGTAAGAATTTGCCGTAACTGTTGGGTCGTAACTGCTGACAAAAAAAAACAAAGAAAATGTCATTGGCTACCGTAAGAGGGCGGGATAACTACCTCAGAAAATGCAGCAGACCGGTGACTGGCAGCAGCGTCTGATGAGAGGTTTTGGTACTGCGATAGCCAATCCGCTTGACAAATGTGTCGATAGTGGTAAATTACTTATGGGAGAGGCCTATATCCTGCAGTGGACTTTTACAAGCCGCTATTTATGTAATTATTAATCTTTCTCAATTGTTGGCAGCTTTAATTGTCTCTGTAGGGAACTAGTACACGATTGACACCTGCGGCAAAGCTTCCTTTTTTGCGTCAATTGTAGACATTTGGAGACAGTGCTACATGTATATCCTCTCTCTTTCATTCCTCTAACTCAAGGTCCCATTGGCTATTGAGTTGGCCTATCTATTGTTATTATTGTTATATTTTATACCTGCAAAAACTGCTTAGCACCGATAAGGCCACACTCTGTACTTTATGAGTTCCTTGTGATTTTTCTGTTTTCTCTATTTTCTGTTTGTGGTGTACTATAAAACTATTATCATTCATTCATTGATTCACTCATTTACCTAGTTGAGTTACCGGGAGTGAGAAAATAGTTTTTAAAGGAATAAGAAATTTACCATTATAATTAATAGCGAACTTAACTAAGGATCCGATGATTTTAAAGCAACGAACTTAACTAAGGATCCGATGATTTTAAAGCAGTATTCCTGACTCAAACGTAGTGTTGACTATAGCGACACGAAAGCGGTATTCGCAATATGGAAAGTTTGAAAAAAAAAACCTTTTTTTATATAGAATACGTTAAGGCAAACGAGCTGGTGGCTCACGATGGTGGTGATGGTAATTGATTACCTTATCAATAATTGCTCTTTATGTATGTATCTGCTTATTTATTACTTACCAGAGCTGGGTCAGAAACCTCGAATATGTTTTAGAAAGCAAATGTATTGCGTAGCGTAAAGCCATTACAAAGGAAAATAAACCAAATATTTTATTATGTACAAAATAAATGACAGACAGACAGTCCTAAAATTATTAATTACTATATTATTATATTGGTTTTGGGGTAAGAATTTCATGTGCTTGTTTGTTTTTCATTATTTTATTGATATTTTTATATCACTTTTGATAATAGATTTTCTTATTCTTCTTTAACGCCTATAGTCCACTGTTAAATAACATTCGCTGTAGAATTTAATGCTGGAAAGCAAGATTAATAAAATGTTTTTTGTTCCGTATGCCAATACTAGCAAGCACCACCGCATCCCACCCTCGTATTAAAGCCATGAGCGGCTAACGCATGCATACGCACTGCCACAATTCATCTTCTTCAGTCTTTTAGCAATGTATGGGTGAACAGGGATTCCAATTAATTCGGCCCAGATTACGATTTTAAAAGTTAAAGCCTTCAGTGCAAAGCAGTGTTGGGTCAGAACGCAATCCACTGTTCAATGTAAACTCACCGCCATGAGAAAAGCTTACTCTGTAGTGGACTTTTACAGGCTAATGTGATGATTATAAATAAATAATTAAATACTTACATAGATACAACATCATATACATTGCTTAATTCCTAAATTAAGCAGCTTAAGCACACAACGAAGGAACCATAAACATCCAGACCCAAGAAAATTTAGAAAAAGTTATTTTACACATAAAGTCCCGTCAGGTACTGATCGCCAACTGACACGATCCTCAGATGCCTGTTACGCTTCTTTCAATTTCATCATATTCTTAATACTGGCACGTCTCGGTGTTTGAGTAACTCTGAACACATCCCTTTCGAGCTATCTGCTCACATGGTCTTTGTAAGTGTCATTGTAAGTTAGTCTCTACCTACCTCGGCCATGTACGAGTATGAATGTAGTTCATGTATTAGGTTATTAAACTCACAATAACCTCCAGCTAGCAGCATAGTATACAATCACTATATTTTGCTTGCTGCCCAACTGGTCGTTGACTCTTGCACTACCTGCATGTACCCACTATTATGTACATAACAGATACATTGTTCGAGTAACTAAAAAATATATTCACAACCTTCCCAATACCGGAGTAGACAGAAGTCTAGACAATTAAGTCCGATCGACCCACAAATGTAACAAGGTGGTGAACCCGTTGCCATCTTTATGTCCAAGCAAACGATTTATAAATGGTACATAAGTTTTTAAAACCCATTGGTACGAGCCTGCCTCCTGGGAATCGAACTCAGGTCTCTTAACTCGAAATTCCGACCATCCAACCACTCGGATGTCGTGACTATTTACAACTAACATGTATAACCAAAAAATAAAATACAAGGCAACAAAGAGAAGGCTGATATAAAATTCTTAGCAACTCGCGGTAAGCCACAACATGTTTTGCATCTAGGCCGCTTGTTTGTGCCCTTGTTTAAAACAGATCAGAGGCGGGCGGATTAACCTAAATTTAAAATGTTGCCTTTTGAATTATTAAGAGCATGCGCAGATATATAAGTAGAATCCCTGTATAGGCCTGTAAAAGCTGGCACGGGATAAAGGCGATACCCGTAAGGAAGATTTACACTCCTCGCCATGCTTGGCAAGCGGATTGTCAAATGCAAACCTAGACTACTGGTCCTTTTTAACGTTGCTGCCCATTGCTTGTCCAGTCTCGTTTGCTTTTGTCAGCTATTATTATTTTTTGCGTGTTTAGTCTTTGTGCCTGTCTTACTGTTTGTTCCGGCTAATATTTGAAACAGGTGGGTCAATTTTAATGGGACTCTCACTGCAGAAGAGTAAGTATGGCTATATTTATTTTAGAAAGTAATTATGATTCCGTATAAGTCACGATAGCCGAGTTTTTGGGTGGTCGGAATTTCGAGTCGAGAGACCCGAGTTCGATCCCCAGGTGGCAGTACCAATAAGTTTTTTCAAAAACTTATGTACGAATTTCATCGTTGGCTTGGACATAAAGGCGGCGACGGGCTCACCACCTGTCACGTTGTCCCCAAAATATCTTCGGTGGAAGGTGGGTCAAAGGGACTTAATTGTCTAGACTCGACCTCTGTCCACCCCTGTATTGGGAATTGCGTATAAGTGTTAAAACAGTGTCTCATGGGATAGCTAGTTAGCGATAGAGTTAACGCAATATAATATATACATGTGTTGAACCCTAAGAAGAGTTCTCATCAACGCCGATACCACACGGCACATACTCGTATATATATATATATATATATATATATATATATATATATATATATATATATATATATATATATATATATATATATATATATATGTATGAGAGCAACTATTAATCTTATAATAAACACAATAACCGAACGTAGTCTGAACGCCGCAAATCAATTATTCAATCGCGGCTGGATTTACTCGCAATTTCGCTCGTGGTGAATCGATTCTAACCACAAAATGTATTCAATAACTATGGGAATTGTGTCTGCGTAACTGCGCTCCAATATGCTGTGTAGTGAGAGCTACGTGTTACAAAGGCAGACTGTTGGTTAGTTCATTCAACGAATGCAAATCTCTTCGACAGCTTTGTCTCCAGTCTCGACCTCCGCAGATCCAATTAAATCTAACGATTTAAGCTATTCCAGAAAGCGGTTACAAGCAGTGTAAGGAAATGGAAAATAACAAGCATTACTACGTCATTTTACTGCGTCGTAGGAAGCAACTAAGACAATATTTCTAACTCGTTCACTATTGTATATGCTATGTAGATTATTTACTATACTATATGCTCACTGGCTAAAAGTTTTTAAGTTTAAAACTACGAGACCAAATTCACGACGAGGC
The DNA here is from genome assembly GCA_029286605.1 of Sericinus montela. Lineage (NCBI taxonomy): Eukaryota > Metazoa > Arthropoda > Insecta > Lepidoptera > Papilionidae > Sericinus > Sericinus montela. Next base: position 92,045 of record JAGSMR010000577.1, read on the forward strand.
GGACCGTCGATGTACTTCTGGTACTAGGATCGCAAGCAGATTGTGCTTTACAAGCGTTACGATAATGGTAAACTCTCCTGTGGGAGAGTTCTATGTCCAGCAGTGGACTATTACATTCCCACATGTTTTGTATATGTTTAAGATAAGATAACCTCTATCTTATTTCTGCTTCTAAAATATCATTAATTCATTAATATCTCCGGTGCAGTATACGAGAACATTACACAAGTATCTCTCAAGAGGTCCCAACGGTCCCTCTTGTTATTACTTGGCTGGTCTCATAATTGATGTACGAGACAAATTTAGACCTCACTCTAGTTATGTGACCTACACTAATAAGAACATCAAAATTAAATAGGAGAATTTCACCTATTGTTATTTATGTATATTGTATATTATAAAAGTTCAGCATAAATATGCTTTAAAAATCAATAAAACTGCATAATAAAAATTAAAATTTGGCGTTATCGTATTGATAATTCCTAACTGAAAAGTCAGGATTATCAAATTGTCACTTGCAAAAGGGATAACAGATGGCGCCTATGCCAATAAACAAGGCACAAGTAATATAAAGAGAATATAGAGTTAAAAATTCAACTGATACGTGTAGACACTGTGGCTCGGAGGTAAGGCGCCGTCACAGATCGGCGAAGGTCGCGGGTTCGAATCCCGCCCGTGTCGTTTGAAATTTTAACTTTTTCTTTAATCTAATAACATAAAGTTCAGCATAAATATGCTTTAAATATTAATAAAATTGCATAATTAATATTGTTATTTATTTTTGGAGCATAATATTTATGTTGAACTTTTTGTTATTAAATTAAAGAGAAATAAAAAATTAACAGACACGGGTGGAGTTCGAACCCGCAACCTCCACCGTACTGCTCTTACCACGGAGCCACCATGTTCACACGCATGAGTTGAAATTGTAAATGTCTTTCTTTATGTATGTTATAGCATTGACAAAATCAACCGGAAGATATTTTTTATTAATCTCTACATTAATATTAAATAACTGAAGTTTCTAAATTTGGATCTGTTCATGTATGGTGTAATCTTCGGCGTTAAGAAGTCAAATCTGATAATTGTTTTACTAATAGAAAGGACATTGACCTAGAACGTTTTAAGCTAACATTTTTAAAGAATACTAGCAATGCCAAACATTACTAGTATATCTGTTAACTACCTAATAAGCTGCAATACTTTAGTCTTCTTTTATGGAGTGGTTTACGACCCTGAGACCTTGTTTTTCGCAGTCCGCACCCTAATAAACCTATGTGAAACTATGTGACAGGTTTTGGGTCAGTTATTACATGAGTTACATCAAGTTTTCCAAGAGAAGTGGATGAGACTGTGTTATCATGTTGTACTCACCCAGAAGAGTACAACAAGAAATTAGGCAGAGAAGGAGAAGTATTAAATAATTAAATATCCTCTAATCTTGAACCCGTAATTTTGCAACGAAAATTCATTTTTAAGCACATCGGATTGGTTGTTGCTTAAGAATATACTAACTGCTTTATTTGAGTACTGAACATGGCTACCGACAGATGAGAACAGCCACCACAGATTAACGCACTATTAGAATATTAGGAGAATATATATTACCAGATCAATATCCAGCTGAGCGGTGATGTGCAGCAGCGTCGAAGATGCGAGGTGTCTGTTACTGCGATCGCCAATCTGCGATTAGCTCTAACTCTCCATTGTCTTCTCCCTTTGTCTTGCAGAGAACTTTTATGTCCATAAAATACCTTTATTAAGTAATAAACAATCACCTATAAATTAATTTTAATGCAATTGTTGAATGATATTACGAGCCCGCAATTCGTTTAAAACAGCAGTAAATGTCATAAAAAATTACAATCACCTTGTCGCCGCTTCCCACCCGGCGGCGTCGTGCAAAGCTAGCTTAATGTCTGCGGAAAAAATATAATTGTAAATGTGTAATTATTTAATAAATTAGTTTGTTGGGAAGCAAATTATAAAATAACTAGTAATGCCACCTTCAGTCATCACCTGCCACGTTGTCCCGTATAAGCTCCAGGGTCAGGTGGGTCTGAAGAACTTATTTGTCTCTGTCTACCCCTGTTCCCGTCATTGTTCTGGGAAAACGCGTCTATAAGAAAAGATATAAAAAACCCAACTGCGTACATTTATTTTCCAACGTCAATCCCTTCGTATGTCAAAATACGTCTCAAAATACGTCATGCTGTTTCAGCTGCCACGTATACCTATACAATTAAAGAAAATTTTATATGAAAGTCACGATAGCCGAGTGGTTGGGTGGTCGGGATTTTGCTGCGCCGTAAGTACCACACCTTTTTCTGCGGGTGCTGTAAGAGGCGACTTAGGGAAAGCCTTGAAAATACCACTGGCTTCCGACAGATGGCGGCATAACCACCTCGAGAAATATTTGAACAATATTCAGCAAACCAGTGAAGGGCAGTAGGTCTAAGGTGCGAGGTATCTGGTACTGCGATCGCCAATCCGCTATCCAAGCGCGGTGATTATAACAAACCCGCCCTGACGGAAGAGTCCTGTGTCTTGCAGTGGACCTTTACAGGCCGTTATGTATGTATGTGTTTGTAAAGGTGAAAGTGTCACCAGTAATAACCTGGTTAAATCAACTTTAAGTTTGAAGAAATTGTTCCGTGCCTTCAAGTATATTGGTCGGTAATATCACAGTTTGTTCATTTGTCTTTGATATGATCAATAGTTTATAAATACATAAATAAATAAATATCTTCACGCAATTCCCAATACAGGGGTAGACAGAGGTCTAGTCTAGACGATTGAGTCTCTTCGACTCACCTTCCACCGAAGATATTTTCGTGACAACGTGACAGGTGGTGAGCCCGTCGTCGTGTTTATGTCCAAGCCAACGATATTCGTACATAAGTTTTTGAAAACCCATTGGTATTTCGCCTGGGGATCGAACTCAGGTCTCTCGACTCGAAATTCTACCACACAACCACTAGGTACAGTGGATAAGTCTTTTTATAGTAAAGGGAGGCAAACGAGCTGGTGGCTCACGTGATGGTAAGTGATCACGGCCGCCCATGTACACCTGCAATACCAGAGGCATAGAAGATGCGTTGCCTCCCTTAGGTGCCCCCCTCCCAGAATTGGGGAGGGCGGTGTCACTGGTTAACTGCACTCACCAGACAGAAACGCAGAAGTTTGTTAGACTTCTACTTTACGCCGGTATTCTGTGAGGTCGTGGTACTTCCCCGGTCGAGCCTATTCATGCCCATTCATGCCCATTCATGCAAAAACAAAAGCTGATGCGTGGTTCTACCACTGTAGACCACTGTACCACTGTAGACCACTGTACCACTGTAGATGAAAAAATTACAGTCAAATAAGCATTCTTGTAAGTATACCAGAACAAACTGAGCGCACCCTCGAGCGCTCGTTAAAAATGTACCAAATAAAGTATTCCGGATTATTCTGAATGCGCATTGTTCGAGAACAATCCCGCGTCGTTAAGGAGCCCGTGTTTTGTTTGCAGACATATTTCCGTAGTAAAGGTTAAATGGAACATCTCATGGGATGCTGTTAATGTAATATGTTGAATTCATGAATCATATATTTTTTCCTTTACGAATTTTTTCAACTCAGAATGATTAATAGACACATTTCCTAATGTGTTACAGCACAATCTTTGCAATGCGTGAAAAAAATTACCGCGTAAAATTGTTAAAAAATATAAAGCAATATTTTTGAAAACACATTAATACTTTTGTGTTAAATATAACACAAAAAGTATTATTAATAATAAACCTAATAATCACAAATTATACATTAATAACATAATTCAGCATTTTACAAGCGGAGCAGTTCAAAACAATTTTCATAACTGTTGACGAGATTCGTGGGCAGGTGGCGTACACACTAGCTTATATAATGTCGAATACCACATTTTCTACATCGTCTCGGGTTTGGGAGCTTGTGGTGCCTTCGTTTTATATAATTTTACTAACTTTGGTATCATAGCAATGTATGTGATGTTGTCTCTATCTATGTATATGTATTTATGTGTATGTATTTAACACTGCCCACTAAAACTACATTGAAGCGATCGACGCGTAATTAAATTGGCATTAGAAAGCTTTGCCCCGGTCGCTACGGGTGTCCAAAAACACTGACGGAGTAAAGTGCCATGTCACCCACTGATTAGAAGCGAATTTGTGGCACCTACCGTGACTTATTACAAATAATCTATCAGTATATGTGTTTAATTTCAGTTATTTGTCTTTTAAAAATTTATCGTACTACTGTTTTATATCATCGCGCATTTCTAAGTACAGGGGCAGCTAGAGGTCTGTATAATTTAGTCCTTAAGAATCCACATTCACTGGGCGACAGGACACAGCGACTGGTGGTGAGCTAGCCGCCGCCTTTTTCAAGCCAACGATATAAATCGTAAGTATGTGTTTGAGAAACGTAATAGTACGAGCCCACCTCCTGGGGATCGAACTCAGTCCCTTGACTCAATTCCGATAACCCAACTAATCGTCTGTCGTCACTTCTATTCGGCTATTGTGGCTTTAGGCTATCAAGGATAGCTGGGTTGTACCAGGGTTTTCAAAAACTTAAGTACGAATTATATCATTGGCTTCGACATTGAGATGGCGACAGACTCACCACCAGTCTCGTTGTCCCAAAAATATTTTGATTGAAGATAGGTCGAAAGAACTTAATTTTCTAGACCACTGTCTATCCCTGTATTAGGAATGGCGTAAAGACATTTATTTATTTTGTAAAAAATTGCTAGGAGCCGTACACCAGCGGGTTCATGCAGGAGATGGAGACCGCCACCGCGCCAGCGGGTTCATGCAGGAGATGGAGACCGCCACCGCGAACAGCAGGTCCTGCACTTGCTGCGAGACGCGCATAGCTGATTTTCTATCTACCATATACCTTAGCACAGAAAAATATTTTTTCAAATATTTGACACTTTATTTTAAGTGTGTAAAATAAGGTCTTATATGAGTACATTTAACAATGTGGACTATGTTAGGCAGAGTGGGCGTATTAGTAAATTATGTAGCTTAATCAGATCAAATCGATTTAAATTAAATCTTATTCATCGATCTATGTTACATATATTTCATTCATGTATTGACATTTTTTAATGAAAGACTTTAAATTGAAAGAAGCGCAAGGGGTATGTAGGGATTGATTTTATATAGATAACCCGTAGGTGATTATGCGTGATGATATAGTAATATATTGTATCGGTTGCTTACACACTGGGAAGGCACAGTACCTAAATCGGAAAAAGGACCAGTCTTTTCTTCAGGTTGACGCAAAAAGCTTCGTTTAATAAAAGTAGAGGTTGAAATGACTGGGAAGAGTAAAGAGAAGTGTATGTCGCGCAGTGGACTTTTACAGGTCGATTTTAATTAAAAATTATTTAAAAAAATTTTGCAAAGTTGGTAAATCAATATAAAAATAGAAGATTTTATAATGAGTATTTTATATGTTCATACATAAGTATGATAAAATACATACACCAGAGAAAGAAAAATTTGGTACTCGTATATAAAAATATTTCCATATAAATGAAGCATTACACGGACACATCAATTACAAAACATTGTTTGTAAGCTGGCACTGAGTGATGTTCACGTCCTAACGTAATTCGTGACAATGTTTTTAAAAGCACAGACTTCTATCTGAATGTGCAGGAGATGGAGACCGCCACCGCGAACAGCAGGTCCTGCACTTGCGGCGAGACGCGCATAGCTGATTTTCTATCTACCATGTACCTTATCACAGGAAAATAGTTTTTTAAATATTTGACACTTTATTTTAAGTGTATAAAATAAGGTCTTATATGAGTACATTTAACAATGTGGACTATGTTAGGCACAGTAAACGTTTAGCAGAGTGGGCGTATTAGTAAATTATGTAGCTTAATCAGATCAAATCGATTTAAATTAAATCTTTTATTCATCGATCTATGTTACATATATTTCATTCATGTATTGACATTTTTTAATGAAAGACTTTAAATTGAAAGAAGAGCAAGGGGTATGTAGGGATTGATTTTATATAGATAACCCGTAGGTGATTATGCGTGATGA
>JAGSMR010000578.1:0-15000 GCA_029286605.1 Sericinus montela
AGACCGCCACCGCGAACAGCAGGTCCTGCACTTGCTGCGAGACGCGCATAGCTGATTTTCTATCTACCATGTACCTTATCACAGGAAAATATTTTTTAAATATTTGACACTTTATTTTAAGTGTATAAAATAAGGTCTTATATGAGTACATTTAACAATGTGGACTATGTTAGGCAGAGTGGGCGTATTAGTAAATTATGTAGCTTAATCAGATCAAATCGATTTAAATTAAATCTTATTCATCGATCTATGTTACATATATTTCATTCATGTATTGACATTTTTTAATGAAAGACTTTAAATTGAAAGAAGAGCAAGGGGTATGTAGGGATTGATTTTATATAGATAACCCGTAGGTGATTATGCGTGATGATATAGTAATATATTGTATCGGTTGCTTACACACTGGGAAGGCACAGTACCTAAATCGGAAAAAGGACCAGTCTTTTCTTCAGGTTGACGCAAAAAGCTTCGTTTAATAAAAGTAGAGGTTGAAATGACTGGGAAGAGTAAAAGAGAAGTGTATGTCGCGCAGTGGACTTTTACAGGCCGATTTTAATTAAAAATTATTTAAAAAAATTTTGCAAAGTTGGTAAATCAATATACAAATAGAAGATTTTATAATGAGTATTTTATATGTTCATACATAAGTATGATAAAATATATACACCAGAGAAAGAAAAATTTGGTACTCGTATATAAAAATATTTCCATATAAATGAAGCATTACACGGACACATCAATTACAAAACATTGTTTGTAAGCTGGCACTGAGTGATGTTCACGTCCTAACGTAATTCGTGACAATGTTTTTAAAAGCACAGACTTCTATCTGAATGAATAATTTATTAAAAAGTATACTTCCATTACAGACATCTGGTAGAAATTTTTTAATTTTCAAAATAAGCCTAGAAAGATACATAATGAAAGAAAGGAAATTATTGGTTCACTATTACTTAACAAATCGAACAAACTAAAATAATTAAACGGTAGATATAATAACAATTGTAAAAATTTTTTAGTTTAAGTAACAAATGAAAAGAACAACCAACTCAGCATTAAGATGCAACTGTTTCTGGCAAAAAAGGTATTTTCTGTTGGATCCACTTAAATCACTAATAAAAATCTATGGGACTACGTCTATGTTACCACCACATTAGAAGCTCGCCAGTGGTCGACAAGATCAGAAGATCAGAGGCGTATATCAATAGCACATTGAAGACGGTGGCATCCTCCCCGGGTCAATAACATGCGTTCTAGTGGCCATTTCCAGCAGCTCATCATACGCTAAAGTTGTATCAAACTTTTTATGGATTTCGAGCGGCATTATTATTTAATTTTAACGCAGAGTAACCATTTGCCTCAATAAGATATTATGAACATTAGTAGCAACTTATATGACAACCACGGCTAGAGAAGGGGTGGTATTATTCTGATGTCGATAACACACAGGTAAAAGGTAATAAGAGTCGATATAAAATAGATAGTATGGAATTCTGATTACCACATCACTGAAGTAACCGAGGTAGGTATCGTCATTCTTAGTCAATGTCTACTACATCTAGAAGAGGAGACGGATTTGCGTATGCTGATTAAGTAATGCAGGATTTAGCATCTTTACCACATGGCCATGACGGCGTAGGGCAGCCAGCAGAGCGCGAACACGGTGACGATGACGATTGTCATGCGCAGCGTGCGGCGCCGCGCGCTGCAGCAGCCGGTGTCGGAGCGGCGCAGGCGCACGCCGCAGCTCTCCTGCTTGTGCGTGCAGTTGTTTGACGTACAAATATAAAATCCTCACTGACCGGATCAGTGCAAGTGTACTTATTTCACCACAACACGTTTCATCATTACCTTCATCATGACCTTCACCTATGGTGGAGCGGACGAGTGACGTATGCACCAGTTTCTGTGGTGTTCATTGTTTTTGATTCCATAACACAAGTGCCTTTAGCCACTTACTTTAGGATCTGAGCAATGTAAGTAATGTTGTTTCCATCCATGTACGTATTTATCTTTGTATGTAACTATTTATACTAGGCAATATAAAGGTTCTCAAAAAGTTGACCTAATGGAAATTGGTGAATCACTTGCTTGAAGACATGTGATAGTCACATGTTTCTCGGGACACAGGATACTCTCATAAGGAGGATCGCAGTACTAGACATTTTGCACCTAAGACGCTGTCCGTCAATGGTCTGCTTATTTTAGGGTTGGTATTTTGGAAATAGCTCTCGCGACACCCACGGTAAAAAACGGATGGTAGATGGAATAAATTAGATATGTTACTTGATACTGACCTGACTTGAAATTCTATATCGTCTAATAGTTTCTTTTACTTGGACATAAGAAACTCTACAAATTTAGTCACAACAGTCCAATTCCAATTTCAACAAATTGGTTTACCGTCAAGATCGTTACTGCAGCGGCGTATCTTCCAGAAGATGCAGACGTAGCAGACAGAGATGACGAGCAGCGGCACGAAGTACATCGCGCACAGGCAGGCCACGTTGTAGGTGACCTCCAGGCCCGCGCTCGCGAACGCGCCGAACGCGAAGCCCGCCACGTGCGGGTTCTGCACCACGCGGAACACCACGCTCTGGCATACACAAGCATATCATATCTTTTATTTGACGAGCTCCGTAGACGAGTGCTACACACTGATTTTCAAAGTATCACCAGCTCCGAGGTTTAGGCTTTGATTCCCGGACGGATCCATGAGGTTAAGTAATCGGAATTTGATTCTGGAGATTCGAGTTTGAACGGAAAAGTTTTTTAGAAACTTATGCACGATTATATTTTGTAAAAATAAAAAAAAAATATCTTCACGCAATTCCCAATACAGGGGTAGACAGAGATCTAGTCTAGACAATTAAGTCTCTTTGAGCCACCTTCCACCAAAGATATTTTCGGGTAAAAATAATATTAGTACTAAAATACCAACAACCTCTGCTATGTGGTTACAGCGACAGTCTTGGTAAACAATGCTTTTTATCAATTGCATCGGACTTAAAGACCGACATGTTTATATAAGCGCGCCCTGACTAGTCGAGGTCTACACTAAACTGTCTAGAACTTAAACTGATCCAATATGAAAAAGAATAGGACATAAAAACTTGTTTAATGTTTCTGCATAGTTAACAATCTTACAGTGTAGTTCATACCTGCGGCAGGCTGCAGGCCAGTGCCATCGCCCACGCGCAGTACAACATGTGTTGACTCCGCTTGCGCGCTGCACGGAGCTTCAACGGATTCAGAACTGCAAAAAAACCTGCAATAAAATACTTATATCTTCTTTAAATATACTTCTTTTACATACTCTTCAAATATCTGTGCATTTGTATAAATTACCAGTCATGTTTAGAATACTGTCGGACGAAGTCTTCTCTTTGAGATTTGCTCCAAAATAACTCTAACAAACACGTTGTTAACCGTACGAAAATTAGACGGTCAATTTGTACGATTTAGTTTGGCAAATCAATGTTGTAATTACCCTCGCTTGACAATCGGATTGGCGATCGCACACCACACTGTGGTCACTGTATGTATGCAAAGTGTTAAAATAATTGCTACATCACCTGTCGAGCGAAATGTTGACGTGCACGTTGGAGGACAGATAGAGTCCGAATGCGCGCAGCACGAGCAGCAGCTTGCAGAGCGCGTTGCCCGCCAGCCACTCGTTCGTGTACTTCCACCCGATCTGATTCAAGAAAATGGTATACACTATTTTATGTTACATTATTATTAATAACCTATTTGGTAAGCAAAGTTAAGCCAAAAAAAACAAAATAATAATAAAGTTGTACCAATAAAGCTGCTAGGTAAAAAGAATATTAAAATCCATAGACTATAACACATATACTCTGTATGTAGTTATTATTTCATGAAGTATTAAAAAACAATACTAAATGAATAAATATCTCCGCACAAAGACGCCGACGGGGACTTTTCACACCATTCTGTCTTCACGCATTCGCTCAACGTGCCCAAACTCATTTCAGTGACAAGATTATATTTCAAACCTGCTATATTGCGAATCGTACATTTTTTTTTCACATCGTTTTAGCCCCACGTGTTTAACTATTTGTAACCAACTTTTGTGTTTAGCTGTTTGTGGACAAATAGACCTAGCTAATTGTGTGTTGTTCCTAATAAATAGAAAAAAAGTCTAAGTCTCGTTTCCGGTTAACCAATATAAAAAAAATAGCCAAGGTAACAATTTTTTACTAAAACTAAATTATTTTCAAGATAATCAAATTAATTAAATATTCCAGACGATCCTATTGCCTTGTTGAAAGTGACCCTGCATTCCAAGCTTTTAACGATTTCCGTAGAGGCGCACATAAGTGTGATGTATGCAAATCCTTTGACTGGTGTTACGGATTTTTGTAACCGAGTCATGGATAATTTAAGTGTATATATAAAGTATGCATATGTATATAAATAATAATAAATAAATAAATTAATATCTTCACGCAATTCTCCAATACAGGGATAGACAGAGTCAGAGTCTAGTCTAGACAAATAAGTCCCTATGACCCGCCTTCCACCGAAGATATTTTCGGGACAACGTGACAGGTGGTGAGCCCGTCGCCGTCTTTATGTATATATGTATAAAAATTATCTTCGGTGGAAGAAGGGTCGAAGGGACTTAATTGTCTAGATTAGACCTCTGTCTGTTGTATATTTCCCCGTATTGGGAATTGCGTGAAGTTATTTATTTATTTATTATTTATGTATATGTAGGTATGTTTTATATTTCCTTTCAATATATTGTGACTTCGTTGGCTTAGACATTTAGGCGTCGACCGATTCACCGCCTGTAACGCCCAATGCCCAAGAAATGTCTTCGGTGAAAGGTGGATCGAAAGAACTTTACTGTCTGGACCTTTGTCTATTTAGCATCGAGAATAGCGTGGAGATAGTTTTTAAGTGCACGAATTCTCAATATTGGTACAGTCACGAGGCTAGAAAATTTAGATTTTTCGAGCCACATTTCAGTGAATATGTATAAGTCACGATAGCCAAGTGGCTGGGTGGTCGGAATTTCGAGTCGAGAGACCCGAGTTCGATCCCCAGGAGGCAGGCTCGTACCAATGGGTTTTTCAAAAACCTATGTCCGATATATTATATCGTTGGCTTGGACATAAAGGCGGGACGGGCTCACCACCTGTCACGTTGTCCCGAAAATATCTTCGGTGGAAGGTGGTTCGAAGGGACTTAATTGTCTAGACTAGACCTCTGTCTACACCTGTATTGGGAATTGCGTGAAGATATTTATTTATTTATTATTTTACATTTCAGTGAAGCTTTGTGAATAATGTGACGGGGAAATTTCTCTATTCAAAACGTTCATTACTTGTGAAAAAATTTTTCATTGTGACTACTATATTGAGGGTCACGTTAGCCGAGTGGATGGGTGGTGGGAATAACGGGTCACAAAATCCGAGTTCGATCCCCTGGTGGCAGGCTCGTAACAATGGGTTTTTAAAAAACTTATGTACAATTATATCGTTGGCTTCCAAGATATGTCTTCGGTGGAAGGTGGGTCAAAGGGACTTAATAGTCTGGACTAGACTTCTGTCTACCCCTGTATTGGGAATTGCGTGAAGATTTTTACTTATTTATTTTATTTACCTATGCTTTTTCTTGTTCTTTACAACCCATATACAGTAAGTTTTTTAATATTTGTAATTTTCTACAGGGTTTCTTATAGTTTCTAGCTTTTCGCCTGCGTGGACTACTGTAAATAGCTGAAGCCTAATTACAAAATCCCATACAAACGACTGCAAAAATGACGATGGTAGTTGGCTTAAAAAAGCTTATTTTAAATGAATTCGTGTTCTTAGTGAGAGTCGACACCGAAAAAGGAGTAACTAAGTTTCAACTCAATCCGGTGTACAATTTTAGAGATCTTGTGTATTGTGATATCTCGCTTAAATACACGTTATTAGAAGATATATTTGTAACACGATTGCTTATTAATATTAAAAAATAGTATAGGTCGATAATAGTATACGAAAAAAATAGTCACAGACGATAAGATTTCAAATTAAACTAATTAGTAACCACTTGTAGATAAATTTAAATTTAACTTATTGCTCTGCTTATCTGGTTGGGAGTTGAAATTTGTGAGTATACTTTAACAAAATGTATACAAAGGCTGAAAAAAGATATGTACTAAATACTGAGTGTATTTAAGTATATATTAGTGTACTTATTGGTAGACAAACTAATTTATTTTATTATTTTTAATCAACCTAATTAAAGTTCTAATACATTCGACACAAAATATTCTCGTAGGTAGTTATAATAGACATTCACAATACAATCTCCATAGGAATAAAACTATCTACTATATCTACTTTACGGATAAAAATATGATTTTTCGGAGAGTGAGTGATTGAACGAAAAATCAGCAGACATTCCGCCGATGGTAAGTGACTACAGCATCCCACGACACCTCACCTTTACGACGAACTTTACAAGAGGTAAAGGTTACAGGTACGTTATCCTCCGAGGAATAATATGGAATGCAACTATGCCAGTAATTACACTGCCCCTCTCGTCATTTCAAACCGGAACACAGCAGTTGTTATCAGATATTCGGCTGGAGAGGCTGGGAGGAATGTGGAACTGACCCAGACGACTAAAAGTAGAACTTCTCTATAAGAGAAGTCTACTTTCAGCGCACATCTCGATAGAATTATCAAGCAGCTAGCAGAAGTAATTGCGCGCAATCACCTTATATGACGACCTCCGCGGAAGAGTAGAAATTATTATTCTTGATAGCATCGAGGGGATTTAAAAGTAGGGGATGGTAAAGATTTTTACAATTTCAAACGAAAAAAATAAGACCGGATACTATTCTTACATAATTAAAAATCTGTTAATGTCTGATGTAATTCGAAGGCCATCGAGGAAGAGTGGCGTGTACACCGATTTCCATGGTGTCGCTAGCTCTGAGGTTTCAGGTTCGATTCCCATACGGCTCTATGTAGAAAACTACTTTTTCTATATTGTCTCGGGTCTGCGTTTTTGTGGTACCGATTCAATAACAGAAGTGCTTTAACTGCTTACTTTGGGTTCAGAACAATGTATGTGATGTTGTTCCTAGCTACGAGCAATTATTCATATATTCATTTACAACTTACTATACAGACATCTCGCAAAACTACGCAGATCATTACCCCAACATATAGAGGCCGTACAATGCCTACATATAATTATTCATGTCAAAAATTCCTCGAAATTTATTTTCTTAATAATTATTAGTTAAATAACTTTAAAATTTTGGTCGAATGTTAATTTAAAATTAATAACTTAAGTTCAACATTAAACAATCTTAACCACGAACTTGAACTGCTTCTAAGTAATGTAAATATCACTTTAAAACTGTAAAAAACTTTTCTGAATAATGTTCTCTAATTATATTTTAAATATCTACGCGCAGTTATTGTTTTATTATTATCGCGAATTCTTCGTTTTATATTTCATCCTTCTTTTTCTTTATATATAAAAATAAAGATGAGCTAAGATGCCCACCCTTAAACTACTTACGTATCAGTGAGCAATCCTTCAAAATTAGTTCAGCAAGAGATCAGCAATGTAAAACTTACTTTTTTTTAACAAGAAGTGTATGTGGTATGTGCGTAAGAATATGGTATCCCCTTTGTTCCCGTGGGTGTCGTAAAAACATGCGTCTTTAAAAGTCTTGCGCTGGAAAGAAAAGCCTCTTTGGTAAGAGATTTACGATAATGGCTAATATACTAATATAATACTACGCTTAGCAAGTGGATTGGCAATTGTGATACCAAATACTTGCACTTTAAACGCTGTTCGCATATCTGCTAAGTTTCATTCTAATATTTTTTGAAATGGCTATCCCGCCGTCTGTCGGCAGCCATTGATATTTTCAAGGCTTTTCTTAAGTCGCCTCTGACTATACCACGGGAAGAAAGGAGAAATGAATTCTCACGCCGATACCATATGGCAAAAAAGACTATAGTTAAAGGTACAAGATCTCTAAAATTAATGGAAGCAAAATACTAATTTCAATGCAATGTAGCTCTTGTATTCCAAATGTATAGTTCAGGCCTGGGTAACATAAAATATTGTGTTACATTATTACCTGGCACGAATACTGATTGCCTTTTAATAAAAAAATAAGTTTTTACGCAGTTTAGGAGCCTTATGTCACGTTGTTATATGACTCGCGCTCTACAAAATACAGGAGTAGTCATAGAGTTGCGGAAACCAGCCCTTCTTAACCGTTATAGGGTTCCGCGTCGTGACAGTGGAGCTTAGTAACAGCGGTTTGGATACTCACTTTAAAACAAGAGTGCCCTTAATGGCTGGTCTTAGCGAAAAATGAAATTTCACAAATTTTAATACACATGAACAGTGTCCGAAATTCATGTAACTATATTTTTCAAATAAAAATATCTCAATTTGTATGTGAAGAAACATTATATTTAGATAATAAAAGACAATTCAAAAGAAAAAAATAACACTGACAATGCTTAATAAACAGTAATAGTCAATAATCGAATGGCGTACTCGAAACTACGAAATAATATATAAATTTCTTCAACCTGTTAATAGGCAGGCTTTACACATTTACTGGGTTTTCGTTGTAGATTCGTGTACACCACCCTATGAACGAGTACAAATGTCCGCGTCCCCGTCCCCATGGCATACGCAAATAACATAGATAAGGAGCTACTTAAGTTGATTATCTCTCTATGCTTGGCAAACGTTTGTCCTTCTCCCGCATTATTATGCAGGTATTCACTCTATCTTTTAGGGGATCATCCTATGGTCGTCCACTGCACTTACCTGAACGTGACTTCTGCTCAAGAACCTTTCATCCCTGATGGTTGTCTGTTCTGAGAGATATTTATCCCAAAATAACTATGCAAATATACTACCCCTTCTATTCCTCTGGGTGTCGTTAGAGGCTACCTAGGGACACGCCATTTAAATGTAACAAGGAAACGACAGATTACCAGAGGACTCTCACGAAAAATACCACCCCAAATTTCAGCTGACCCGCAGGCCGCAGCATCTAGGATGATTGTTATCTGGTACTGTAAATATCAATCCGCTTATTAAACCTTCCGATTATAGCAAACCCTCCGTTGCGTTAGACGCCAATGCCCTGCAGTGGATTTGGCAAACCGTTCTGTATTTATGTATGCATTAAGGTGAATGGAGACCTTTTACTTTTGGTACCTTTTTTGTACCTTTTTTGGTACCTTTTCTTTTGGTACCTTTTACTGAAGTTTTATTTTAGGCTTAAGTAATTGGTGAGTTAATTTTAATTCAAATTTTAATATTGATATGTCTGTTGTTGGTTATAGTCTTTGCCCATACTGGGGTAGGCAAAAGTCTAGAGAATGAAGTATTTTCGACCTACTTTCCACCGAAGCGCGTTTGGGGCAGCTGTCAGGTGGTGAGCCTATCACCGTGGTTACAGTTTTACGTAAGTTTTTTTTCATTGATATTTTATTTTTAGCTGTTACAAATACACATATTTTCTTTCGTCCTCAATAAACATTTCAAATTACAAGTAAGAAACCCGTAATATGTACAAAAGGATGAACATTTTGAAAAACTGTTGTATTATTAATCATTACCAAGTGGTTATTTATCATTGTTGAATTACGCTATTAACGTTTGAAATATTAGATGCAATTCATTTTATTGTTTTTTAGAAGAAATCCTTTCTAATTTTCAACTGAAGTAATCTCGTATACGCTTTTAAAATATAAATAAATAACTACCTTTGAGCAAGCTGAAGTTTTTCTCACTATTTCTACGATAAGACATACAATAAGTATGTTATTTTCTAAAAAAAAAAATTACACGGACTAATTTTTTAAACAATAGACAATCATAAAAAAGCATTAAATAATAACGTTTACAATAGATATTATTATTTACGTAACTTAGAAGCCTGCCTTTATCGTTATTGTCATAAATAAATAAAAATAAGTATAAATAAATATCTTCACGCAATCCCCAATACAGGGGTAGACAGAGGTCTAGTCTAGACAATTAAGTTCCTTCGACCCATCTTCCACAGAAGATATTTTCGGGACAGGTGACAGGTGGTGAGCCCGTCGCCATCTTTATGTCCAAGCCAACGACATAATTCGTACATAAGTTTTTGAAAAAACCCATTGGTACGAGCCACATAGGGATCGAACTCGGGTCTCTTGACTCGAAATTCCAACCAACCACTCGGCTATCGTGACTTAATCAGACAGTTATAATATATTATTAAATAATAAAAAAATAATACATACGGAAATAGTATGGTTCCGGAGTTGCATTGGTTAACCCTGGGCATTAATTTTACTTTTCCGGCAGATGATCCTTATTATGACGATGATTTGTTTGTAATAAATATAACATTGAAGAAGCAGATATATATTTTCCTACGTTTATTAGGTTTGATTTGAATATTTATATTTATATTTATTTATTTATTAAATAATAATATTTACAGACAGTTACTGTCATCATATCGGTAAAGTTACACAGTCGGTCCGTGTTCGACTCCACCGTACGGGAGGGTCACCATAATCACTACGTTTGGCACACTACTACATAAATAAATATGTAGACAGGGACAGCATCACATACATTGTTCTGATCTCAAAGTAAGTAGCTAGAGCACTTGTGTCGTAGAATCAGAAACAACGAAGATACATACATACATGTGGGAAACGGAATGTAAGTTGGGAACGGAACGCAAGGATGAGTGAGAGTGATGAAAGGGAAGGAATGACAAAGATAGATAGTTTTTATTTTTAAGAGAGGACTTGTTAGCAAGATGTCGGATAGAAGGGTGTTGGGGATTTTTGGAGTTTCTAATTAAAATAAAAGCAGTGTAAAATCAAAGTTGCTTCATATTAAAATTCAAAGAGCATATTCCTACAAATTGGGGGCTCGTCCGGGATTAGTTTAGAGTCGAGGAAGACGCATGAAATGTCAATCGACGACATTACGACGGAGACCGGCAGGCGCCATACATAACCTTTATTTGACGACGTGGCTGTGGGTGGTGTGGTCGGAGAAACCAAGTTGAAACGGTGATAAAGACGAATCAAGACGGATTGGACGACGTTATTGACGACGGCAAAGACAGACTTCGACCATGGCGGAAAAAGGCGGAGAAAGCAGCGGTGGCAGCGGCGCCGGCGCTCAGGGCGCACAGGCGGCCATGTTTTACCAGTTCGAAGGAAGTATCGCCAAATTCGATGGCGAAGACAAGTCTTACTCTTCGAGTAAGTGGGCACAAGACATTAAAGATAACGCGGAGATATTTAGTTGGACCTCGCAACAGAAACTTATAATCGCGCGCAGGTCTTTGTGCGGCACGGCGGCATTATGGTTGAAGTCAGAATAGGTATTCAAGACGTACGACGAGCTCAAGACGGCTATACAAAAGGAGTTTCCCGATGTAATCAACAGTAAAGAAATGCATGAGCTGATAGCAAATAGAAAGAAGCGTAAGGACGAAAGCTACTATCAGTATATGCTTGCGATGAGAGAATTGGGGAAAAAAAGCGAGATTTCCCGATTATGTTGCTATCCAGTACATAGTGGATAGAATCGACGGCGCACAGGCGAATAAAATTATTTTATATGGCGTAACGACGTACACTATGCTCAAAAAGAAATTAGTAAATAACGAAAAGATGGTAAACGATGCGAAGAAAGAAGCGCGAACTGAACCAGCTGTAAGAAAGGAAACAGAAAAATCCAACCGACGTTGTTACAACTACGGCGAAAACAGTCATGTCTCGACACATTGTCCGAACGGTCTCAAGTGTTTTCGCTGTAATCAGTACGGCCATATTGGATCTCGATGCGCTTCGGCTGCGGCCGGCGGCGGCGCGCTAGCGCGCCACACAAGTCGGTAAAACAGTCCGCGCCGAATGCAGCGCAAGATCGTGCGGTTGGCAGTAGTGGATCTCAGTCGGCAAAACTGCGCTCAGCTAACTTCAGCGTGGGTGCGACAAGTGACAGCAGTTGTGACAGCCAGACGTCAAAAGGTGGAAACGAGGTTATGCAGGTGGAAAATAACGTAAACAAAACAAGAAATCTCTCAACGAAGCCGATGATTAGTGTTAAGATTAAGGAATTAACAGTGAACGCGTTAATTGACTCCGGCAGCGACTTCAATTTAATGACGGACGAGCATTTCATTACCGTTGGAACAGAAAATACGAAGATAACTTATGTTTGACGGGACTCGGACGTACGATGGTGAATTCATTAGTACAGGTGTTCATGGACATTATAATCGACGGGAAAAACTATCAAAACGTGTTATTTCATATAGTGAACAAAGATGTTATGCCTTTTGATATGATTTTAGGCCAAGAATTACTACGAAAAATAACCATGATAATGAATGGGTACAAAGTGAAGTTTTTGTCTGAAAGTGATGAATGGATGCCTAAGTTGTGTTGTTTTTTAGATCCCACAGTGGAAGTTGAGCATATTTCTGATTATTCCATAAGGGAAAAGTTTTGCAGTGTATTGAAGGTTATAATTCAATCCAATTGAAAGATGCACCTATTGAGCTGAAGATTGTTCTTAAAGATGACGTGCCTGTCGCCGAGAGACCACGACGTTTGTCCTTGGCAGAGCTGAGAATAGTTGAAGATGCATGTAAAGGAATAATAATAATAATTAAAAATTAAATTAATAATTACAAAAAACCATAACGGAAAAAGCGAACAAATACACGGAATTAAAGGAAGAAAAAGACTGACAGGCTGGAATGGTGATGATGATAGTCAATATTTTACTACATTTTTAAAGATTTAAAAGCTTATTTGGTGAAGTTCAAAAAAAATTTAATAGCAGATTTATGACCTCGTCCTCTCGACAAAACTACATCTGCCCAAAAAATAAAAACTATTCTGAATGCAAATTATAGTTTTAAGATTAAAAAAAATTCAACTTAACTTCCATTCTATAAAGCAGAAACTTACGGACTGCATATCTTTGAAAGGCCGATAGCCAACTCCATAATAAATGAATTCTTTAAAGTATTGATCCACAGTATTGCATACATTTTCAATGTGACTTCTGCAATGCCTCTTTTGTTATAATTCCTATTGTACGAACTCTTATACGGACTAAAAGTTTATAAGTTTATTAATTGGCTGTGAGAAAAATTAATTAAAAAAAGTAAACAGCGTAGAATAGAGCCGCAGGAGCCGATATTTGAATAAGGAAATTCAATGTCCTGGAGAAAGGCACTCTTGATCACTCTTTTAAAACTCATGTACATGAATTGTTATGTACATAATCTAATAAATGTAGGTGAATGAGATTGTGTACTTGGGCAGTGCTTTTAGTCGGGATGGAAGATGTGATATAGATGTGGACAGGCGTGTCGCTGCTGGAAACAAGGTCAACGGTGCTCTGACTGCGTTAGTCCAAAGGCATGGCGTAGTGAAAATAGCACGCCTTGCGATACATAACGCAGTGTTGGTACCGACTTTGTTATATGGTAGCGAAACCTGGGTATGTCAGAAAAAGCATAAAAGTAGGCTGAATACAGTGGAGATGCGATCTCTTCGTAAAATGTGCGGCGTTACCTTGGCCGACCGGAAGCGAAACGAAGAGATACGCAAAATGGTAGGTTTGAAAGATGACCTTATCACTAAAATGGATAAGGGCGTGCTTCGATGGTTTGGGCACGTTGAGCGAATGAGCGAAGACCGAATGGTGAAGAAAATATATAGCGCAAAAGTCGATATTAAAAGGGGTCGAGGTAGGCCGAGACTAACTTTTGAAGACCATGTGAGCCAATTGCTCGAAGACGGGAGGGTCAAGAGTACTCGGATACCTCGACGAGCATGTATAATGAAAATGATGAATTTGAATGAAGCGAAAGAGGTATGTAAGTATCGTGACACTTGGCGATCTGTTCTCTCTGGCTACCCCGTCAGAGACTGTGCGTGAAGATAAATAAATAAATGTACATTATGTACGATTTATGTTGTTGTCTTTGACACAAACCCGACTCACTACCTGCAAGCAATTTTAAATATTAAGCTTTGGTTAAAACATCGTATGTACAGACACAAAAATCTCTAGTCACTCATCGCAGAGTCCACACGTTTGATAATGCCTTGTTTCAAATCGAAACACTTGTCGCGTAATTATCGGTGGTGGCGTATGTGAGCTGGTGTCGAGTGTAGTGCCTCTGAAGTGGTGGTGGTAAAGTCTGTGCACACATCAGTTTGGTGCTCTTCTTCTCTTCAGACCGGGTATACAATAATAATAATAAGCAAACGAACTATTTATTTTTGCATCAGGAATTATGCAATAGAATTTTATTAAAAAGCCTACTGCAGAAAGGAGGTTATCACACATGCAGATACAAGATGTATCCAAGCATTTTGATCAAATAAATGAGACTATGTAGTTATATGTAGTGTAATATTCACGTAATGTACTTACGTATAACGTAGTAAAGAAACATCCAGTAATTGCTCACTGCTGGATAAAGGCTTTCTCTCAAATGTTTGTAATAGTTTACAGTAGGGAAACCACCGCCACGCTGCTCCACTGCTTTTTAGCGGACTTAGCTTCAGAGAAAATAATATTTTATAGTATTACCATAAGACGGGGATCATTAAAAATATAATGTATATTAAATGAAAAATATACATACATACATACATAACAGTCTATTAAAGTCCACTGCAGGACACGTCACGCTTGGCAACGCAGTGTCAGACCACCTCATACGCTGCTGCCCATCTTAGATTTGATTAATTTGGTCTGATATTTTTAGAGATGGTTATCGCACCATCTACCTGTCGGTATAACGATATTCTGGTCTGTTTCCCTGTGTCGCCTCTTGCGACACCCTCGGGAAGAAAGTCAGTGGCAATATTCTTACACCGTTACCACACGTTAAAAATATAAATGCTATAAAATTCTATTTCTATCAGATTATTGAGA
>JAGSMR010000579.1:0-44740 GCA_029286605.1 Sericinus montela
CATGAATATATTTATTCATTTATTATTGTTACTAACTTCACTGTTTTATTAAGTCACGATAGCCGAGTTGTTGGGTGGTCGGAATTTCGAGTCGAGAGACCCGAGTTCGATCCCCAGGTGGCAGTACCAATGAGTTTTCAAAAACTTATGTACGAATATCGTTGGCTTGGACATAAAGGCGGCGACAGGCTCACCACCTGTCACGTTGTCCAAAAATATCTTCGGTGGAAGGTGGGTCAAAGGGACTTAATTGTCTAGACTTGACCTCTGTCTACCCCTGTATTGGGAATTGCGTGAAGATATTTATATTTATTTACTGTTTACTTGAGTTTTTTACTGATACGCAATTTTTCATTGATTTTAAGGCATGTGATTGATACCGCAGTGGTCGCGGGTTCGAATCCCGCTCGTGTCAGTTGAAATTTTAAAATCATTTTTCTTTAATTTAATAACATAAAGTTAAGTAGAAATTATATGCTCTAAAATTGCTGTGTAATAATGTGTAACAACCATATGGAGGTGAAACAAACAAGTGGAGGAAATTAACTGCAGTTTTGGTGACGAGTTACGAGCTTTCGATTTTAACGTTTTATTTTATTTAATTGACATATTATAAGACATTTATCACATTTTTTAAATAAACAAATAAATATGGATAACATCACTGGTACAACATACATTGCACTGATCCCGAGGTAAGTACCTTAAGCACTTGTGTTATGAAATCGGAAACAACGAAGGTACGACAAACACTAAGACCCGTGAAAATGTAGAAAAAGATTTTTCTACATTGAGCCGACCGGGAATCGAATCCGGATGCTTACGCATCATCACGCATTTCCCAAAACAAGGGAAGCCAATGCGACAACTTAGTCCTTTACACAAATACTTCAGCTTAGTTTCAAGCCGGATATTATTTTTGTTTAAAGGTGACTGGTGATGAGCCTGTAGTACTAAAGTTTTTGGAAAAACTGCGATACTTCTTACTGGGGATCGAACTAGTCTTTGGACTAGGATTCCGATGATCCAACTACTCAGTAATCGAGAATTATTTAATTTACATTTTTTTTTTAATTTTACAAAGAATTTGTTTTACTAGATTAAATTCCATATAAAGATATCAGAAAGTATTATTATTCAATAACTTTGCCTCTGTTCGAACTGAACTTTGATGTCTACAAATGGGAGTACGTAGCGGCAATAAAACATCACGTCCGGCTGCGTGTCCGACAAACAACAAAACATTACAGCTATTGTTTCCTTTCCCGGAAGACACAGATCCTTTAAAGGATAACAAGAATACTTACACTTTATAGACTTAGTTAGAAACATGAACAATAACTTTTATTTATTTATCTTCACGCATGACACATCTTGTCGTGAGGCGTGACTATGTACCACCACCTTTTCATCCGTGGGTGTCGTAAGAGGCGACTAAGGAAAAGCTTAGAAATGTCATCCTTCTTCTTCTTTACAGCCTATAAAGAGTTGCTGCTGAATATAGCCTTCTGTCAAAGATTACTTCAAAATCACATTGTCAATCGATAAATGGCGGGACGAACGTCTCGAAATATACCAGGCTAAACACTATATACAGCATAACGGCCATCAGTGACCAAGCCAACGATATCTGAGTTCGATCCTACGGCCGGCACTATCAACATTTTAAAGTGATTTTAAGTCTACTGTAATTATTATTTTTGTCAAATTCCGTTTAAATCCGTTGTTTTAAGAAATATATATCCATGCCGAAAAAAATTTGTATGGACGTAGCGTGAATCCGGATGAAAGAGGAAGTCTTTCAACCTGCGAAAACTGCTAACTGCTTGAGTTATAATTTAAAAAAATGGTTTAAACTCTAGTACAATAATTTTAATTATTTTGTATTGCATTGTCAAAAATATTATAAAACTAAAACAAAAAAAATAACTTCACACCGTTCCCAATACTACACAGAAATCTGCACAATTAAATCCACCAAAAACAAACATATGAAAAATTATACAAAATATTACAGAAAAAAGTAATATGAAACCAAGATAACATAATACATGCGTTTATTAAATATCTATGAAAACTTACAGGATCTTTTGTAACACGATGTGACTCTTCCTCTATGACGGGAATAACGAAAGGGGACGAAGCGAAACAAGTATTTAAGGATCGTAGCAAGTAGAAAGAAGTGGTATTTGCCTACACCTACGGGAAAGAGGCGTGATTGTATGATGATGATGACAAAAAAGTTTTCACGTCACTATAAATAAATAAATATCTTCACGCAATTCCCAATACAGGGGTAGACAGAGGTCGAGTCTAGACAATTGAGTCCCTTTGACCCACCTTCCACCGAAGATATTTTCGGGACAAAGTGACAGGTGGTGAGCGTTGTATGGAAGAAATCGCTTTTAGCGATAAGACCGCCATTTGTGTCACCACAGTCTTAAAAAAATTTAATATTGGCTTGGACATAAAGGCGTCCTAAGTACAAATGTTAGGTTAGGCTGCGAGGTGTCTGGTAGTGCGATCGCCAATCTGCCTGCCAAGCGTGGCGATTACGGCACACTGAGCCCTGCTCAGTAGTGGACTACTGCAAGCTGTTATGTGTGTACGTTATAAAGGTGTAATGTATAAGTCGAAAGTAACATAAGCTTTTGTCGGTGCAGCATCTAAGTAAGTAAGCTTAGTTGTGTAACAGCCTTCCACTAAATGCTGCCCCCTGCGGCTCTTCTCGCCGTTTGTAGTTAACGCGAAACCCTAATTATTGTTCCTAAAATAATGCTAGCCTTAGTTACACCTTACTACATCAGCTATCGCCAGTCAAAGTCCCGTCAAAATCGGTCCAGACGTTTCAGATGTCTGTCCGTTTGTTCCGGCTAGTCTCTGAGACAGCTAGACCGATTTCAACGGGATATACACTGGCAGAAAGCTGATTTTTTTGTGGCGTAACGTGGGCTAGTAGGCGATTTTATTTTAGAAACATATTCACATATATTCCTCCAATACAGAGGTAGACAGAAGTCTAGACGATTAAATCCTTCCGACCCACCTTTCACCGAAGATTTTGGGACAACGTGACAGGTAGCGGCGAGCTTATCGTCGATTTTGCGAAGATTGTTAAAGAAATAAAACAGTTAAAACATGTCAGTTTCCATTTATTATAAAAATATAACACAATACAACAGATTATTAGTAAATTTCTTAGTTCGGAAAGGACATAGTTTTAATTAGAGTTTCAGCTCAATTTCAATATCGCATCGCATCGTTCGTGACTAGATCCAGGGCTCCCAATTGGACCTGGTGACGCCGAGGACGTGGGGGTCCGTGCAGTGGCGCAGCAGCTCGGATACCTGGCGAGGAACGTGCAAATATCTTAACGTTTTAAATGTTTATATATCATTTAGAATATTAATTATGTCATGGTTAGGAACTAGATATCAGTTACGTTATAAAGTGCTCTGATATATCCTGTCATTTATCATTCACATCTTTACGAGTATATTATCTTAACCGATGTTAGGAGCTAGCCCAAACAAAATGAGCTAATCCTGCAAGTGATACTGATATCAAAGAACGGGCTGTACCGATTTCAGTGATACTATTCATTTTGTTATAGTGCTACGAACGCGGTTAGTTTGAGTATATACATAAAAGCAGCCTATGAAAGTCCATTTCAGGATTGATTCTACAGGCTTCTCGCGATCATTCAGGCGGATTGGCGATCGCTTTGTCACCAGTTTGCTTATTTTAATCTGGTATTTTCGAGATAGGTAGGGTAGGTAGGGCTCTCCCTCTGTCGCCTCTCGAGACACTCACGGACAGAGAGGATTCGTATGCACATGTAAATCATCAACCCCTAGCTTCGAAGGCGGGGTCGCTAGCAACTAAGCTACGGGGTTTAGAAACATATTCACATATATTCCTCCAATACAGAGGTAGACAGAAGTCTAGACGATTAAATCCTTCCGACCCACCTTTCACCGAAGATTTTGGGAAAACGTGACAGGTAGCGACGAGCTTATCGTTGTTTTTGCGTAGATTGTTAAAGAAATAAAACAGTTTCCATTTATTATAAAAATATAACACAATACAACAAGTTATTAGTAAATTTCTTAGTTCGGAAAGGACATAGTTTTAATTAGAGTTTCAGCTCCATTTCAATATCGCATCGCATCGTTCGTCACTAGATCCAGGGCTCCCAATTGGACCTGGTGACGCCGAGGACGTGGGGGTTCGTGCAGTGGCGCAGCAGCTCGGATACCTGGCGCGGAACGTGCAAATATCTTAACGTTTTAAATGTTTATATATCATTTAGAATATTAATTATGTCATGGTTAGGAACTAGATATCAGTTACGTAATAAAGTGCTCTGATATATCCTGTCATTTATCATTCACATCTTTACGAGTATATTATCATAACCGGTGTTAGGAGCTAGCCCGAACAAAATGAGCTAATCCTGCAAGTGATACTGATATCACAGAACGGGCTGTACCGATTTCAGTGATACTATTCATTTTGTTATAGTGCTACGAACGCGGTTAGTTTGAGTATATACATAAAAGCAGCCTATGAAAGTCCATTTCAGGATTGATTCTACAGGCTTCTCGCGATCATTCAGGCGGATTGGCGATCGCTTTGTCACCAGTTGCTTATTTTAATCTGGTATTTTCGAGATAGGTAGGGTAGGTAGGGCTCTCCCTCTGTCGCCTCTCGAGACACTCACGGACAGAGAGGATTCGTATGCACATGTAAATCATCAACCCCTAGCTTCGAAGGCGGGGTCGCTAGCAACTAAGCTACGGGGTTTAGAAACATATTCACATATATTCCTCCAATACAGAGGTAGACAGAAGTCTAGACGATTAAATCCTTCCGACCCACCTTTCACCGAAGATTTTGGGAAAACGTGACAGGTAGCGACGAGCTTATCGTTGTTTTTGCGTAGATTGTTAAAGAAATAAAACAGTTTCCATTTATTATAAAAATATAACACAATACAACAAATTATTAGTAAATTTCTTAGTTCGGAAAGGACATAGTTTTAATTAGAGTTTCAGCTCCATTTCAATATCGCATCGCATCGTTCGTGACTAGATCCAGGGCTCCCAATTGGACCTGGTGACGCCGAGGACGTGGGGGTCCGTGCAGTGGCGCAGCAGCTCGGATACCTGGCGAGGAACGTGCAAATATCTTAACGTTTTAAATGTTTATATATCATTTAGAATATTAATTATGACATGGTTAGGAACTAGATATCAGTTACGTAATAAAGTGCTCTGATATATCCTGTCATTTATCATTCACATCTTTACGAGTATATTATCATAACCGGTGTTAGGAGCTAGCCCGAACAAAATGAGCTAATCCTGCAAGTGATAGTAAGTGATTTCAGTGATACTATTCATTTTGTTATAGTGCTACGAACGCGGTTAGTTTGAGTATATACATAAAAGCAGCCTATGAAAGTTCATTTCAGCTTTTGTTGTTGCATGAATGGGCCGGCTCGACCGGGAAGTACCACGACCTCACAGAATAGTCTAACAAACTTCTGCGTTTCGTCTGGTGAGTGCAGGTAACCGGTGGCCCACACCTCCCTCCCCAATTCTGGGGGAGGGGCACTCTAAGGAGACAACGCATCTGCTAAGCCTCTGGTATTGCGGGTGTTCATGGGCGGCGGTAATCACTTACCATCGCGTGAGCCACCTGCTCGCTTGCCTCCCTTTTCTATAAAAAAGATCTTTTCACCCTTACATTCGCCATCGTCGCCATCATCATAACGGCTTATAAAAGTATAGTGCAACATGAACCTCCTCCGAAATTTAGTCTGGTATATTTCGAAATGGTTTCTCGGTGTCATATAGGACACATAGGATTAGGATTGGGTGATTGGAATATAATTCAAGAGACCCAAGTTCGGTATAGGATTGTCTAGGTAGCAGGTTCGTACCAAAGGGTTTTACAATAACTTACGTAACGTTCATATCGTTGGCTTAGACCTAAAAAGACGGCGACAGGCTCTCCACCTGTCACGTTTTCGCAAAAAAATATCTTCGTTGAAAGGTGGGTCAAAATGAGTTAGTTATTGAGGCCTCTATCTACCCCTGTATTGGAAATAGCTTAAAGATATTTTTGATTAATGCTGCCAGTGTCTGTTGGCAGCCATTGCCATTTTATAGGCTTTTCCTTAGTGGCATCTTACGATACCCATTTAATGTTCAATTAATTTACTAATTATTGGTAAATAATGGAAAACACAAGCTTCTGTAGTAGTAACGTAAATTGTATCGCTTCATACTCCTTTCAAAGTCACCACTTCTTGGAGGCTACTTTTTGTTTTAGAAACATATTCACATATATTCCTCCAATACAGAGGTAGACAGAAGTCTAGACGATTAAATCCTTCCGACCCACCTTTCACCGAAGATTTTGGGAAAACGTGACAGGTAGCGACGAGCTTATCGTTGTTTTTGCGTAGATTGTTAAAGAAATAAAACAGTTTCCATTTATTATAAAAATATAACACAATACAACAAATTATTAGTAAATTTCTTAGTTCGGAAAGGACATAGTTTTAATTAGAGTTTCAGCTCCATTTCAATATCGCATCGCATCGTTCGTGACTAGATCCAGGGCTCCCAATTGGACCTGGTGACGCCGAGGACGTGGGGGTCCGTGCAGTGGCGCAGCAGCTCGGATACCTGGCGCGGAACGTGCAAATATCTTAACGTTTTAAATGTTTATATATCTTTTAGAATATTAATTATGACATGGTTAGGAACTAGATATCAGTTACGTAATAAAGTGCTCTGATATATCCTGTCATTTATCATTCACATCTTTACGAGTATATTATCATAACCGGTGTTAGGAGCTAGCCCGAACAAAATGAGCTAATCCTGCAAGTGATAGTAAGTGA
The DNA here is from genome assembly GCA_029286605.1 of Sericinus montela. Classification (NCBI taxonomy): domain Eukaryota; kingdom Metazoa; phylum Arthropoda; class Insecta; order Lepidoptera; family Papilionidae; genus Sericinus; species Sericinus montela. The sequence continues at coordinate 6,917 of JAGSMR010000579.1, forward strand.
TTTCAGTGATACTATTCATTTTGTTATAGTGCTACGAACGCGGTTAGTTTGAGTATATACATAAAAGCAGCCTATGAAAGTTCATTTCAGCTTTTGTTGTTGCATGAATGGGCCGGCTCGACCGGGAAGTACCACGACCTCACAGAATAGTCTAACAAACTTCTGCGTTTCGTCTGGTGAGTGCAGGTAACCGGTGGCCCACACCTCCCTCCCCAATTCTGGGGAGGGGCACTCTAAGGAGACAACGCATCTGCTAAGCCTCTGGTATTGCGGGTGTTCATGGGCGGCGGTAATCACTTACCATCGCGTGAGCCACCTGCTCGCTTGCCTCCCTTTTCTATAAAAAAGATCTTTTCACCCTTACATTCGCCATCGTCGCCATCATCATAACGGCTTATAAAAGTATAGTGCAACATGAACCTCCTCCGAAATTTAGTCTGGTATATTTCGAAATGGTTTCTCGGTGTCATATAGGACACATAGGATTAGGATTGGGTGATTGGAATATAATTCAAGAGACCCAAGTTCGGTATAGGATTGTCTAGGTAGCAGGTTCGTACCAAAGGGTTTTACAATAACTTACGTAACGTTCATATCGTTGGCTTAGACCTAAAAAGACGGCGACAGGCTCTCCACCTGTCACGTTTTCGCAAAAAAATATCTTCGTTGAAAGGTGGGTCAAAATGAGTTAGTTATTGAGGCCTCTATCTACCCCTGTATTGGAAATAGCTTAAAGATATTTTTGATTAATGCTGCCAGTGTCTGTTGGCAGCCATTGCCATTTTATAGGCTTTTCCTTAGTGGCATCTTACGATACCCATTTAATGTTCAATTAATTTACTAATTATTGGTAAATAATGGAAAACACAAGCTTCTGTAAATGATAACAGCCCCATCTGTTACATAGTAAAGCACTTAGTGCTGCCGCAGATTGGGCATAGCCGCCTCAAAGCACCAATTACAACGGTGAGGCCGTACTTAGGTGGAGAGCCCTTAATTTGTACTTATCATTTACAAAAGTATTACTAATTAAGTGTACATTAAGGTATATATTTGAAAATTTGTCTAGATTACATTTTTCATAAAGTATTTTTAATTCCTTCTATCTACAGTCATTTTCTAATGCCAGGGTAGCTAGAGATTCAGGCTATGTAGCCTTTACGATCGTTATTTCACCGGAGCACATTTGGAACAGCTTGACAACTGATGAACCTGTCATCTCCATCTTGTAAATTAGCTAATATTACAATATTAATATTTATACAATAATACATGTATAAATATTTATACAAATATATGTATTTACATGACTCCAGTACAAGCTTTCATATTCTTAACACAAATGATTGCTCTAACGATTACATTCGTACCCTGCTCTACGCTTCGTAGGTACGGTCACTACGCACTAGAAAGTCGTACCGTCTCATTTTCTAAAATTTCTTTTAATAACTTGAAGTAAGCACCAATGCTTGTAACTGTTAACGGTTTACGAACGAATGTAAGGCTATGTAGTGAACAAGCGACCTATCGCAGACCCCACTATAGAATCTTTGGCTGTTGGCAGAATTTCTAAACATTTACAATAAGCTTCCTCTTCAAGAGATGAGATCTTTTCGTCAAATATGCGGCGCTTCCAAGGCCGACTGAAAACGAAGCGAAGAGAATCGCAATATGTCCGGTTTGAAAGATCATCTTTTCACTGTAATGAATAAAGGCGTACTTAAATGTTTTGAGCACATTGAGCGAATGAGTGACGACTGAATGGCGAGGAAAATATATAGCGCGAACTCTTGTCTCTAGATTCGAATTCCGATCATCGAACCACTCGGCTATCATGACATTAATATGTAACTTTATTTGAACTTGTAATAATCCTTTTTGTACCAAAGTAGAATAAATCTACAAGTGTAATGTCTTTAAAGTCAGTACAAATTTCATTATCTGTACTATTTAACTTTGATTCCATTGTAGCTTATGAAAGTTCTTAAGAGAGAGTTCCTAATGTCTTATTATGTCTAGAATTTCTTTTTAAAAGAAATCTAATTAAAATATTTACTGACACCACGTGACCGCCATGATAGCCCAGTGATTGGAATTTCGAGTCAAGAGACCCGAGTTCGGTCCCCAGGTGGCAGGCTTGTACCAATGGGTTTTTCAAAAACCTATGTAGGATTTATATCGTTAGCTTGGACATAAAGACGGCGACCGGCTCACCACCTGTCACGTTGGCCCGAAAATATCTTCGGTGGAAGGTGGGTCAAAGGGACAATTGTCTAGACTAGACCTCTGTCTACCTCTGTATTGGGAATTGCGTGAAGATATTTATATTTATTTTATTTATTCATTATTTTCTTCAGTACATTTCTTCATTATTCATAGCAGCAACCTGGCTTCACTTGGTACCACACCATAAAAAATGTGTTTTTTTGTCGTAGTAATAACAATAAATATCTTCACGCAATTCCCAATACAGGGGTAGACAGAGGTCTAGTCTAGATAATAAAGTCCCTTCGACCCACCTTCCATCGAAGACATTTCTTGGGATAATTTATGTCCAAGCCAACGATTTAATTCGTACATAGGTTTTTAGAAAAACCCATTGGTACGAACCTGCCACCTGGGGATTGAACTCGGTCTTTGGACTCGAAATTCCGACCACCCAACCAATCGGCTGTCGTGACTTTAGGAGTAATAATAATCTCGAAATAAATTTAAAACAATAACGTGATTGAATTCATTCCATTTCATGTTTCTTTCAAAATTTCTAGGAATGAGTTGAACGTTCCAATGCTATCTCTAATCATTTAATGTTTGAAACTGTATTTTCGTTATTTTAAAAAAATACAAAACATAGAATATCTATGTAGATTCTTCCACCTGTTTCTTTTCTATTCGAGAAGCCTAATTATAAAAGTGAGATAGGTTTTAGAAATCAATCAATGGACGTAATATTGGTAAATTGTATCGATGAGTAAATAATTTTTATATGCCGTTAATTATGTACCTTCAGTAACAACATGATATTCATAAAAGGAAAGGGACATTCATATTTAAAAAGTGGATGAATATAATTTTAAGTAAATATATGTTTATGCATGTATACGGTAGCATGTAATAGCGTTGGTTAGGACATAAAGACGGCGACAGGCTCACCACCTGTCACGTTGGCCCGAAAATATCTTCGGTGGAAGGTGGGTCAAAGGGACAATTGTCTAGACTAGACCTCTGTCTACCTCTGTATTGGGAATTGCGTGAAGATATTTATATTTATTTTATTTATTCATTATTTTCTTCAGTACATTTCTTCATTATTCATAGCAGCAACCTGGCTTCACTTGGTACCACACCATAAAAAATGTGTTTTTTTGTCGTAGTAATAACAATAAATATCTTCACGCAATTCCCAATACAGGGGTAGACAGAGGTCTAGTCTAGATAATAAAGTCCCTTCGACCCACCTTCCATCGAAGACATTTCTTGGGATAATTTATGTCCAAGCCAACGATTTAATTCGTACATAGGTTTTTAGAAAAACCCATTGGTACGAACCTGCCACCTGGGGATTGAACTCGGTCTTTGGACTCGAAATTCCGACCACCCAACCAATCGGCTGTCGTGACTTTAGGAGTAATAATAATCTCGAAATAAATTTAAAACAATAACGTGATTGAATTCATTCCATTTCATGTTTCTTTCAAAATTTCTAGGAATGAGTTGAACGTTCCAATGCTATCTCTAATCATTTAATGTTTGAAACTGTATTTTCGTTATTTTAAAAAAATACAAAACATAGAATATCTATGTAGATTCTTCCACCTGTTTCTTTTCTATTCGAGAAGCCTAATTATAAAAGTGAGATAGGTTTAGAAATCAATCAATGGACGTAATGAATATAATTTTAAGTAAATATATGTTTATGCATGTATACGGTAGCATGTAATAGCGTTGGTTAGGACATAAGACTTCCACAAATAAGCACCGGCAAAGGTGCGTCGTAACTATTGTAATGACTCGAACTCTGTCTAACCCAGCATTCCTAATACTTCGTAAAGATAATATAATTATAAGCCTCATGTATCGAGAGCTACTGGTCGAAAGAAGTGATTGTAGAAAATCAATCATATGAAATAAATAAATAATTACCTTCACGCTATTCCCAATACAGAGGTAGACAGAGGTCTATTCTAGACAATTAAGTCCCGTCGACCCACTTTCCACCGATGACATTTTTGGGATAACGTGGTGGTGAGCCCGCCGCCGTCTTTATGTCAAAGCCAACGATGTGAATCGTACATAGGTTTTGAAAAACACATTGATACGCGCCTGCCACCTGAGAAATGCCACATGAGAAAAGCCTTTATCCTGTAGTCGACATTTTCTGTTTCAATAACTCTTATACTATAACCTCGAAGTTAATTGGAATTCCCGAAATCTATATTCATTAGAAGTAAAGAAACGAAAAAAACTTCTGCATTAAAACTATTACTTTCGAAAAATAGAATTCAGTGGGATTTATATTTAATATTATTTTACAATAATTTTCAGTTTGGAATAGAAGAAAAATTCTATGAAGCATTTATAATAATTCAACGAACTGAGATTTATTATTTAGTTGGACCGCGCAACAGAAACTTATAATCGTGCGCAGGTCTTTGTGCGGCACGGCGGCATTATGGTTGAAGTCAGAAAAGGTATACAAGACGTACGACGAGCTCAAGACGGCTATACAAAAGGAGTTTCCCGATGAAATCAACAGTAAAGAAATGCATGAGCTGATGGCAAATAGAATGAAGCGTAAGCACGAAAGCTACTATCAGTATATGCTTGCGATGAGAGAATTGGGGAAAAAGCGAGATTTCCCGATTATGTTGCTATCCAGTACATAGTGGATGTAATCGACGGCGCTCAGGCGAAATTATTTTATATGGCGTAACGACGTACACTATGCTCAAAGAGAAATTAGTAATTTAGAATTCAAGATGGTAAACGATGCGAAGAAAGAAGCGGGAACCGAAATAGCTGTAAGAAAGAAAACAGAAAAATCCATTCGACGTTGTTACAACTGCGGCGAAAACAGTCATATCTCGACACATTGTCCGAACGGTCTCAAGTGTTTTCGCTGTAATCAGTACGGCCATATTGGATCACGATGCACTTGGGCTGCGGCCGGCGGCGGCGCGAGCACGGAACGCAGCGCTAGCGCTCCTCACAAGTCGGTAAAACAGTCCGCGCCGAACGCAGCGCAAGATCGTGCGGTTGGCAGTAGTGGATCTCAGTCGGCAAAACTGCGCTCAGCTAACTTCAGGGTGGGTGCGACAAGTGACAGCAGTTGTGACAGCCAGACGTCAAAAGGTGGAAACGAGGCTATGCAGGTGGAAAATAACGTAAACAAAACAAGAAATCTCTCAACGAAGCCGATGATTAGTGTCAAGATTAAGGAATTAACAGTGAACGCTTTAATTGAATCCGGCAGCGACTTCAATTTAATGACGGACGAGCGTTTCATTACCGTTGGAACAGAAAAATACGAAGATAACTTATGTTTGACGGGACTCGGACGTACGATGGTGAATTCATTAGGAAATATGTTCTTGGACATTACAATCGACAGGAAAAACTATCAAAACGTGTTATTTCATATAGTGAACAAAGATGTTATGTCTTTTGATATGATTTTAGGCCTGGAATTACTACGAAAAATAACCATGATAATGAATGGGTACAAAGTGAAGTTTTTGTCTGAAAGTGATGAATGGATGCCTAAGTTGTGTTGTTTGTCGTATCCCACTTTGGAAGTTGAGCATATTTCTGATTATTCCATAAGGGAAAAAGTTTTGCAGTGTATTGAAGGTTATAATCCAATCCAATTGAAAGATGCACCTTTTGGGCTGAAGATTGTTCTTAAAGATGACGTGCCGGTCGCCCAGAGACCACGACGTTTGTCCTTGGCAGAGCAGAGAATAGTTGAAGAGCAGGTAAAGGAATGGATGGATGATGGTGTAGTACAAGTAAGTTTTTCAGAATATTCAAGTCCTTTGGTATTAGTGAGAAAAAAAAAAAACTTCTGCATTAAAACTATTACTTTCGAAAAATAGAATTCAGTGGGATTTATATTTAATATTATTTTACAATAATTTTCAGTTTGGAATAGAAGAAAAATTCTATGAAGCATTTATAATAATTCAACGAACTGAGATTTATTATTTAGTTGGACCGCGCAACAGAAACTTATAATCGTGCGCAGGTCTTTGTGTGGCACGGCGGCATTATGGTTGAAGTCAGAAAAGGTATACAAGACGTACGACGAGCTCAAGACGGCTATACAAAAGGAGTTTCCCGATGAAATCAACAGTAAAGAAATGCATGAGCTGATGGCAAATAGAATGAAGCGTAAGCACGAAAGCTACTATCAGTATATGCTTGCGATGAGAGAATTGGGGAAAAAGCGAGATTTCCCGATTATGTTGCTATCCAGTACATAGTGGATGTAATCGACGGCGCTCAGGCGAAATTATTTTATATGGCGTAACGACGTACACTATGCTCAAAGAGAAATTAGTAATTTAGAATTCAAGATGGTAAACGATGCGAAGAAAGAAGCGGGAACCGAAATAGCTGTAAGAAAGAAAACAGAAAAATCCATTCGACGTTGTTACAACTGCGGCGAAAACAGTCATATCTCGACACATTGTCCGAACGGTCTCAAGTGTTTTCGCTGTAATCAGTACGGCCATATTGGATCACGATGCACTTGGGCTGCGGCCGGCGGCGGCGCGAGCACGGAACGCAGCGCTAGCGCTCCTCACAAGTCGGTAAAACAGTCCGCGCCGAACGCAGCGCAAGATCGTGCGGTTGGCAGTAGTGGATCTCAGTCGGCAAAACTGCGCTCAGCTAACTTCAGGGTGGGTGCGACAAGTGACAGCAGTTGTGACAGCCAGACGTCAAAAGGTGGAAACGAGGCTATGCAGGTGGAAAATAACGTAAACAAAACAAGAAATCTCTCAACGAAGCCGATGATTAGTGTCAAGATTAAGGAATTAACAGTGAACGCTTTAATTGAATCCGGCAGCGACTTCAATTTAATGACGGACGAGCGTTTCATTACCGTTGGAACAGAAAAATACGAAGATAACTTATGTTTGACGGGACTCGGACGTACGATGGTGAATTCATTAGGAAATATGTTCTTGGACATTACAATCGACGGGAAAAACTATCAAAACGTGTTATTTCATATAGTGAACAAAGATGTTATGTCTTTTGATATGATTTTAGGCCTGGAATTACTACGAAAAATAACCATGATAATGAATGGGTACAAAGTGCAGTTTTGTCTGAAAGTGATGAATGGATGCCTAAGTTTGGTTGTTTTCAGATCCCACTTTGGAAGTTGAGCATATTTCTGATTATTCCATAAGGAAAACGTTTTGCAGTGTATTGAAGGTTATAATCCAATCCAATTGAAAGATGCACCTTTTGAGCTGAAGATTGTTCTTAAAGATGACGTGCCTGTCGCCCAGAGACCACGACGTTTGTCCTTGGCAGAGCAGAGAATAGTTGAAGAGCAGGTAAAGGAATGGATGGATGATGGTGTAGTACAAGTAAGTTTTTCAGAATATTCAAGTCCTTTGGTATTAGTGAGAAAAAAAAATGGTTCAGTTAGGGTTTGTGTGGATTATAGACTGCTAAACAAAAAAATTCTTAAAGATGAATTTCCATTACCAGTGATCGACAATATGATAGATAAGCTGTGTGAAGCCAAAATATTTAGTGTTTTGAATTTTAAAGAATGGTTTCTTTCATCTCAAGGTGGCTAAGGAATCTATCCCGTATACATCATTTGTGACACACCATGGCCAATTCGAGTTCCTTCAAGCTCCTTTTGGTTTGTCCATCTGCCCAAAGTATTTTATGCGATTCATAAGCATTATCTTCAGGGATTTTATTTCGCAATGCATTAGGATTATTTTCATTGACAATATCTTAATTACAGCAGAAAGTGAAGAAGAAGCAGTGGAACGACTTCAGCTTGTGTTGAAAGTGGCTTCAGGATATGGGCTAAAGATAAATTGGAAGAAGGCCGACCTGATCTAACCGGAAATTGAATACTAAAGCCACGTGATAAGGAATGGGGAAATAAAACCAAGTCCAGAAAAGACAGAAGCTGTCCGTAAGTACAAAGAACCCTGAGATGTCAAACAACTACACAGTTTCATTGGTTTAACCTCCTATTTCAGAAAGTACATTGAAAATTATGCCCTAATTTCTAAGCTACTCACAGATTTATTGAGAAAGGAAAAAGAATTTATTTTTGAAGGTGAACAAAGACAAGCATTTAATATTTTAAAGAGATTAGCATCCAGTCCTGTGTTAAAGATTTTTAATCCCAAGTTGAAGACGGAGTTGCACACAGACGCTTCTAGTGTGGCATATTCAGCCATACTCATGCAGTACCATCCAGATACAGGTCTCCACCTGGTTCATTACATGAGCCGAAAGACAAATGATGTTCAATTAAGGTATTCAAGCTATGAACTGGAGGCAACCAATATTATTGAAGGTATAAAGAAGTTCAGGCAGTATTTGTATGGAATACATTTTAAAATTGTCACAGATTGTAAGGCATTTGAAGTGACGTTGAAAAAGAAGGATATATCTCTTAAGATAGCCTGCTGGGTATTATTCCTCTATGAATATGACCTCGAAATAGAGTATCGTTTTGGAACAAAAATGAGGCGTGTCGCTGCTTTGAGCTGTTATCCCTTTGTGGCAGTTACTACACTACATGATCAAGTAAAGCAAGCGCAAGATCAGGACGAGGGCTCTCAGCTATAAAAGAAGTTTTGAAGGAAAATACACACTAAGATTACTGGGATGAAAATGATATATTGTACAAAGGAGATAAGAAATTACTGGTTATACCTAAGACTATGGAGAAAGAAGTATTGAAGAAGGTGCAAGCAATGGACATTTTCTAAGAAGAAGATGAAAGAAGCTATTGAAAGAGATTATTACATAACAGGATTAGATAAGAAAATTTAAGATTTTATAGTGACATGCATTCCATGCCTGTTAGCTACAAAGAAAGAAGGGAAGCAAGAAGGACTTCTGCATCCAATTGAGAAGAACAGTATTCCCTTGGATACCATTCATTTGGATCATGTTGGACCTTTGACGAAAACTAGTAAACAGTATAACCATATACTGTCAGTGGTGGGCGCTTTCGCTAAATTTGTTTGGCTGTTTCCAACAAGAAGCACCTCAAGCCGAGAGACTCTAAATAAATTGTAGATCCATCAGCAAACCTTCGGAAACCCTCGACGAATAATCACTGACAAAGGCACTGCATTCACTAGTCATGGGTTTCAAGATTACTGTAAGGAGGGAAGATTCTACATGTGACTATTACGATGGGTGTTCCACGAGGCAATGGACAAGTTGAGAGAATACACAGAAGTTGTGTATAGAGAACTCTGGCCTTTGGTACAAACACATTAGTCGAGTGCAAAGAGCCATTAATAGTACCTTTCAAAGAAGCAACAACTGTTGTACACCTTGTGAACTACTTGTGGGTGCAAAATGCGAGTAAAAGAAGACATGAAGATACAAGAGTTACTACAGGAAGAGTACATACAAGTGTTCAATGAAAATAGGGAGGATCTCAGAAAACAGGCCAAACAACAGATTCTCAGTGTTCAAAAGAGAATGCAAAAAGCTTTAATAGAAAAAGAAAAGGACATTCACAATACAAAGTTGGAACATTGTGGCTATAAAACTTACACAATTTGGTTCAGGACTTAAACTAAAACCTAAATATCTAGGACCTTACAAGGTGATAATCGCTAACCAAACCAAATGGAATGATTGCTATGATCTGCAAAAAAATGATAGTGCTACTGAGGGGCCTATAAGAACATCTAGCTCAGCAGATTGTATGAAGCGTTGGCCAACAGAAGGTGAAGAGAGTTCTTAATGTAAGAAACTTGGTAAGAATAATTTGGTGAAGAATGATAGATGATGAATGCATTGTTTCATTTAAATTTTTATTATTTTTCTTCTATGCTATATGTTTATCTTGTATGTTACTTTGTTATCATGGTTTTAACTGGAGTAAATAGGTAGTGTATTTAAAATGTAAAAATAAAAGGCATAACTAAATACTGAGTATAGAAATTTGTAACTAACTTCGAAAGATGTTTTGTTTTTAAGATGGCTTATGTTTTTGTTTTTTTTTTTTTTTTTTTTTTTTTTTTTTTTTTTTTTTTTTTTTTTTTTTTTTTTTTTTTTTTTTTTTTTTTTTTTTTTTTTTTTTTTTTTTTTTTTTTTTTTTTTTTTTTTTTTTTTTTTTTTTTTTTTTTTTTTTTTTTTTTTTTTTTTTTTTTTTTTTTTTTTTTTTTTTTTTTTTTTTTTTTTTTTTTTTTTTTTTTTTTTTTTTTTTTTTTTTTTTTTTTTTTTTTTTTTTTTTTTTTTTTTTTTTTTTTTTTTTTTTTTTTTTTTTTTTTTTTTTTTTTTTTTTTTTTTTTTTTTTTTTTTTTTTTTTTTTTTTTTTTTTTTTTTTTTTTTTTTTTTTTTTTTTTTTTTTTTTTTTTTTTTTTTTTTTTTTTTTTTTTTAATAATTAAGATAATGTTTGTAAAGTATGACTGAAGGAATGTGGAATGTGTGTGTGATGTATTGTACTGAAAGACTTGAAACATCATGAATGCTGAGGAATGCCTAAGGACAGTCATTGTATCAGGACAGCCGAATGTGGGAAAATGGAATGTAAGTTGGGAACTGAACGCAGGGATGAGTGAGAGTGATGAAAGGGAAGGAGTGATGGTAAGTGATTACTGCTGCCCATGAACTGCCTCCCTTAGAGTGCCCCCCTTCCCCAGAATTAGGGGAGGGAGGTGTGTGGGCCACCGGTTACCTGCACTCACCAGACGAAACGCAGAAGTTTGTTAGACTTCTACTTCACGCCGGTGTTCTGCGAGGTCGCGGTACCTCCCCGGTCGAGCCGGCCCATTCATGCAACAACAAAAACTGATGCGTGGCTTTACCACTGTTAAAAGTGCGGATCGAAATAATTAAATTTTCTAGATCTCTGACTATTTCCTTGAAGGAAAATGTGTGTAGTTATAAAAAAAACTTTTATCAAGTTAGATTAGAATGTATAGAATTTTAATCACCGTTCATTGTTATCTAGAGAGCTTCGCTAACATTCTATCTCGTTCCAAGATTAATCTGGGTTCTTTCAGTTTAAGTTAATTCATTTAGTTAGTCCGCCTCAATCTTTTCTAAAGAGATGTAATTAAGAAAATACGGAGACAATGTTACAGTTTTAATCAGCCATTAATTAGAAATGGAGTATTAATTTCCTATATTGGATTTTTTAAATTATCTTGCAATTTACCATACTGGGGTAGACAGAGGTCTAGACAGTTATGTCCTTTTGTCCCACCTTTCACCTAATACAATTTAGGACAGTGCGACAGGTGGAGAACCTGTCGCCGTCTTAATTTCCAAGCCAACGATGTTAATCCTACATAAGTTTTGAAAAAGTAATTGGTACGAGCCTATCACCTGGAGATCGAACTCTTGACTCGAATTCAGACGTTATCACACCTCCGCTATTAGGACTTTTTTAACATATTTTAATTTTTTAAATTTTAATCAACAGTCTTGTATTGCATTGTAAAGGGAAAAAGCCTTAAAATGCAATTGGTTGCCGGCAGATTATAGGTTAATCATCTTGAAAAGTACCAGATCAAATTCAGCAGACCGGCGACGGATAGTAGTCAGGTCTCAGGGCAGGTTATATTGTTAATTTATTTAAAACTAGCTACGCCCTGAAGCTTAAAAATAGCTTTATTATGTAACTACCGGATACATTTACTTTTATATACATTTCGTGAAAAGCTTTAATTTGGTATAACAAACAGACACTTCAATTTTATGTAAATGTATAGATTTTAACAATAAGTCAGAAGGTCACGTCACGTGCAGCCAGTGCAACCGATTTCAATTACTCGATATCCGCAATCAGGCACATTCTGCTTCGCTTTATTTTCATCCGACCGATTGCGCTACGTGGATATTTTGATATTTAAATTTTTCAAGCTGATAAATCACTTTATTTCAATTTGATTTTGCTTTCATAAAAGCAATCGGTATGTTTTGAATGTACAGCGGAAAATAATATAACCATTCAGTAATTGGTATTAGAATTTTTCACCTTTACGCATTTCACCTGAACTGGGAGGGCCTGTCGCGGTCTTAGTGTGCAAAGGAACGGTACGGTATACGTCGATAAATATTTATATAATCATTTGTCACACAAATATTTACCCCAAGCGTGATTTTAACCCGCAACCATTAGTTTTCAAGACATGGTAACTACTGTCTGTATCTGGGGAGTAGCTTGGAGATATTTTATTATACTCTTTATATTGTATTCGAGCTATTAAACTTTTCGATTATATTATTATATACATATCGGGCTGGTCAAGACCACTGCAGGACATTGGCCTCTCCACAGGGAGGATTTGCTATAATCGCCAGGCTTGGCAAGCGGATTGGCGATCGCAGTACCAGACCACTCGCACCTCGGACGCTACTGCACATACTCGGTCTGATAATTTTGGTCTGATATTTTTAGAGATGGTTGTCCCGCAATCCATCGGTTGCTACAACGATATTCAAGGCTGTATCCCTTAGTCGCCTGTTACAATATCCACGGGAAGAAAGGGAGTGGCAATATTCTTACGCCGTTACCACACGGATCATATTATTATCAGAATATTATTTGAAAATGAACTGAATGAATAGTTCTGAACAATTTCTAACTCTTTTTTATACGTATCTCTTTGTTTTACGCGCCGTTACCCTCGTCGCGTAACATACTCGTATGTTACTTGCCCCTAACCCTAAACAAACAGAAACATTGAATGTTTCCAAAATGCTTTATGATTTTCCTCAAACTTCGACATGAAAAGTTTTTTGTTTACGCCAAAATTACGTTGGGATTTTCGTCGTAAAAATCGTGTTGTTATTACTTTTTTACGATTCTCTGGAAACTGAGATTTTTCTTCTTTCTTTTTAATTGAAAGGTAGGTAGGAAAAAAGTTATACATATGATGGTAAGTTATTGACACTGATTCATTAAGACAGTATATGAAGCCTGCACTTAGGTTAATAAATGCCTTCGATAGTGAAAATTTATTTCTTTATTGATAGCGTAACGGCTTCTAGAAGTGGCACACCAATTTTGAAGATGTTCCTAGCTCTTGAGTTCTTGAGTTCAATACCCGGACAGATCAAAGTAGAAAACCACTTTTCTATAGTGTCTCAGGTCTGGGTGTATGTGGTGCCTTCGTTGTTTCTGATTCCATGACACAAGTGGCTTCTTAATTAGAGTTTAGACATGATGTTGTCAAATCGTTTTCCCCATGGGTGTCGTAGGAGGTGACAAAGGAAAAAGCCTTGTAAATAGCTACACCTGGTGACAGATGGTGGCATATCCACCCCGAAAATTAGTATACTAGAATTCAGTACACCGGTGATGGCCCATAGGGTCTAAGATGTAAGGTGTCTGGCACAGCGCTCGTCAATCCGCTTACCTAGCGTGAATATCATGGCAATCCCTTCCTAGCAAGGTTTCCTATCAATTGTAACACCAGAAGAACTAGGGATTGAAAAAGTAGAAAATATGCAATTTTAATGATTTTTAAAGCATATTTATACTGAATTTTATGATATTAAAGAGAAAAAGTTAACATTTGAACTGACACGGACGGGATTCGAACCCGCGACCTTCGCCGATCTGTGGCGACGCTCTTACCTCCAGCCACCGTGTCTTGCACGCATCAGTTGAAATTGTAACTCTGTATTCTCTTATATTACTTATGCCTTGTTTATTGGCATAGTTAAAAAGTTAAAGTTTTAACTTTGTTCTCTTTAATTAATCAACATAAAAGTTCAGCATAAATGTGCTTTAAAATCAATAAAATTGCATATTAAAAATTAAAGTAGGCGATATCGTATTGATAATTCCTAACTGAAAAGTCAGGATTATCAAATTGTCACTGCAAAAGGGATAACAGATAGCGCCTATGCCAATAAACAAGGCATAAGTAATATAAGAGAATACAGAGTTTAAATTTCAACTGATGCGTGTGAGACACGGTGAAGGTCGAAGGTAAGAGCGTCGCCTCGAAACGGCGAAGATCGCGGGTTCGAATTCCGTCCGTGTCCGATGAAATTTTAACTTTGTTCTCTTTAATTAATCAACATAAAAGTTCAGCATAAATGTGCTTTAAAATCAATAAAATTGCATATTAAAAATTAAAGTAGGCGATATCGTATTGATAATTCCTAACTGAAAAGTCAGGATTATCAAATTGTCACTGCAAAGGGATAACAGATAGCGCCTATGCCAATAAACAAGGCATAAGTAATATAAGAGAATACAGAGTTTAAATTTCAACTGATGCGTGTGAGACACGGTGAAGGTCGAAGGTAAGAGCGTCGCCTCGAAACGGCGAAGATCGCGGGTTCGAATTCCGTCCGTGTCCGATGAAATTTTAACTTTGTTCTCTTTAATTAATCAACATAAAAGTTCAGCATAAATGTGCTTTAAAATCAATAAAATTGCATATTAAAAATTAAAGTAGGCGATATCGTATTGATAATTCCTAACTGAAAAGTCAGGATTATCAAATTGTCACTGCAAAGGGATAACAGATAGCGCCTATGCCAATAAACAAGGCATAAGTAATATAAGAGAATACAGAGTTTAAATTTCAACTGATGCGTGTGAGACACGGTGAAGGTCGAAGGTAAGAGCGTCGCCTCGAAACGGCGAAGATCGCGGGTTCGAATTCCGCTCGTGTCAGTTGAAATTTTAAAATCATTTTTTCTTTAATTTAATAACATAAAGTTAAGTAGAAATTATATGCTCTAAAATTGCTGTGTAATAATGTGTAACAACCATATGGAGGTGTAACAACCTTACGCATCATCACGCATTTCCCAAAACAAGGGAAGCCAATGCGACAACTTAGTCCTTTACACAAATACTTCAGCTTAGTTTCAAGCCGGATATTATTTTTGTTTAAAGGTGACTGGTGATGAGCCTGTAGTACTAAAGTTTTGGAAAAACTGCGATACTTCTTACTGGGGATCGAACTAGTCTTTGGACTAGGATTCCGATGATCCAACTACTCAGTAATCGAGAATTATTTAATTTACATTTTTTTAATTTTACAAAGAATTTGTTTTACTAGATTAAATTCCATATAAAGATATCAGAAAGTATTATTATTCAATAACTTTGCCTCTGTTCGAACTGAACTTTGATGTCTACAAATGGGAGTACGTAGCGGCAATAAAACATCACGTCCGGCTGCGTGTCCGACAAACAACAAAACATTACAGCTATTGTTTCCTTTCCCGGAAGACACAGATCCTTTAAAGGATAACAAGAATACTTACACTTTATAGACTTAGTTAGAAACATGAACAATAACTTTTATTTATTTATCTTCACGCATGACACTTCTTGTCGTGAGGCGTGACTATGTACCTCCACCTTTTCTTCCCGTGGGTGTCGTAAGAGGCGACTAAGGGAAAAGCTTAGAAATGTCATCCTTCTTCTTCTTCTTTACAGCCTATAAAGAGTTGCTGCTGAATATAGCCTTCTGTTAAAGATTACTTCAAAATCACATTGTCAATCGATAAATGGCGGGACGAACGTCTCGAAATATACCAGGCTAAAACACTATATACAGCATAACGGCCATCAGTGATCAAGCCAACGATATCTGAGTTCGATCCCCAGGTGGCAGTACCAATGAGTTTTCAAAACTTATGTACGAATATCGTTGGCTTGGACATAAAGGCGGCGACGGGCTCACCACCTGTCACGTTGTCCCAAAAATGTCTTCGGTGGAAGGTGGGTCAAAGGGACTTAATTGTCTGGACGTCTATCTGCCCCAATATTGAAAAAAAGAAGAAAGATAGAAAATAAATAAATATTAAATATAGAATAAATAGATAGGGATAACAAATATCGAGAAGGACGATGAAGAACAGCAAAAGCTCTGGTGAAAATGGTGGCAATCTTTTGGGAGGCCTATATTTAGCAAAATAATAGTCGCTATAGCTGAGAGGTTGCGTGATCGATTTTCGAGTCAAGAGACCCGAGTCGATCTCCAGTTACTGGTACTCTCCATGATCATGATACTCATCAAAATTTATGTACGATTTTATCGTTTACATAAAGATGGCGACAGGCTCAGCATTGGACACGTTGTCCCAAAAATGTCTTCGGTGGAAGGTGGGTCAAAGGGACTTAATTGTCTGGACGTCTATCTGCCCCAATATTGAAAATAGCGTGTAGATATTTTTTTGTTATTGTACATTATCCAAGTAATATTGTAAAAGCCGAAGTTTGTATTAAGGCGTTGTTATGAAATTCCGCCCAGATGGCTACAGTCTCACTACCTTACGCATCATCACGCATTTCCCAAAACAAGGGAAGCCAATGCGACAACAGTCCTTTACACAAATACTTCAGCTTAGTTTCAAGCCGGATATTATTTTTGTTTAAAGGTGACTGGTGATGAGCCTGTAGTACTAAAGTTTTGGAAAAACTGCGATACTTCTTACTGGGGATCGAACTAGTCTTTGGACTAGGATTCCGATGATCCAACTACTCAGTAATCGAGAATTATTTAATTTACATTTTTTTAATTTTACAAAGAATTTGTTTTACTAGATTAAATTCCATATAAAGATATCAGAAAGTATTATTATTCAATAACTTTGCCTCTGTTCGAACTGAACTTTGATGTCTACAAATGGGAGTACGTAGCGGCAATAAAACATCACGTCCGGCTGCGTGTCCGACAAACAACAAAACATTACAGCTATTGTTTCCTTTCCCGGAAGACACAGATCCTTTAAAGGATAACAAGAATACTTACACTTTATAGACTTAGTTAGAAACATGAACAATAACTTTTATTTATTTATCTTCACGCATGACACTTCTTGTCGTGAGGCGTGACTATGTACCTCCACCTTTTCTTCCCGTGGGTGTCGTAAGAGGCGACTAAGGGAAAAGCTTAGAAATGTCATCCTTCTTCTTCTTCTTTACAGCCTATAAAGAGTTGCTGCTGAATATAGCCTTCTGTTAAAGATTACTTCAAAATCACATTGTCAATCGATAAATGGCGGGACGAACGTCTCGAAATATACCAGGCTAAAACACTATATACAGCATAACGGCCATCAGTGATCAAGCCAACGATATCTGAGTTCGATCCTACGGCCGGCACTATCAACATTTTAAAGTGATTTTAAGTCTACTGTAATTATTATTTTTGTTTACTCTGGCTACCCTGTCATCTATGGGATGAGGGAAGGGCGCATGAATATATTTATTCATTTATTATTATTTACTAACTTCACTGTTTACTTGAGTTTTTTACTGATACGCAATTTTTCATTGATTTTAAGGCATGTGATTGATACCGCAGTGGTCGCGGGTTCGAATCCCGCTCGTGTCAGTTGAAATTTTAAAATCATTTTTTCTTTAATTTAATAACATAAAGTTAAGTAGAAATTATATGCTCTAAAATTGCTGTGTAATAATGTGTAACAACCATATGGAGGTGTAACAACCTTACGCATCATCACGCATTTCCCAAAACAAGGGAAGCCAATGCGACAACAGTCCTTTACACAAATACTTCAGCTTAGTTTCAAGCCGGATATTATTTTTGTTTAAAGGTGACTGGTGATGAGCCTGTAGTACTAAAGTTTTGGAAAAACTGCGATACTTCTTACTGGGGATCGAACTAGTCTTTGGACTAGGATTCCGATGATCCAACTACTCAGTAATCGAGAATTATTTAATTTACATTTTTTTAATTTTACAAAGAATTTGTTTTACTAGATTAAATTCCATATAAAGATATCAGAAAGTATTATTATTCAATAACTTTGCCTCTGTTCGAACTGAACTTTGATGTCTACAAATGGGAGTACGTAGCGGCAATAAAACATCACGTCCGGCTGCGTGTCCGACAAACAACAAAACATTACAGCTATTGTTTCCTTTCCCGGAAGACACAGATCCTTTAAAGGATAACAAGAATACTTACACTTTATAGACTTAGTTAGAAACATGAACAATAACTTTTATTTATTTATCTTCACGCATGACACTTCTTGTCGTGAGGCGTGACTATGTACCTCCACCTTTTCTTCCCGTGGGTGTCGTAAGAGGCGACTAAGGGAAAAGCTTAGAAATGTCATCCTTCTTCTTCTTCTTTACAGCCTATAAAGAGTTGCTGCTGAATATAGCCTTCTGTTAAAGATTACTTCAAAATCACATTGTCAATCGATAAATGGCGGGACGAACGTCTCGAAATATACCAGGCTAAAACACTATATACAGCATAACGGCCATCAGTGATCAAGCCAACGATATCTGAGTTCGATCCTACGGCCGGCACTATCAACATTTTAAAGTGATTTTAAGTCTACTGTAATTATTATTTTTGTCAAATTCCGTTTAAATCCGTTGTTTTAAGAAATATATATCCATACCGAAAAAAATTTGTATGGACGTAGCGTGAGTCCGGATGAAAGAGGAAGTCTTTCAACCTGCGAAAACTGCTAACTGCTTGAGTTATAATTTAAAAATGGTTTAAACTCTAGTACAATAATTTTAATTCTTTTGTATTGCATTGTCAAAATATTATAAAACTAAAACAAAAAAATAACTTCACGCCATTCCCAATACTGGGGTACACAGAAATCTGCACAATTAAATCCACCAAAAACAAACATATGAAAAATTATACAAAATATTACGCAAAAAAGTAATATGAAACCAAGATAACATAACACATGCGTTTATTAAATATCTATGAAAACTTACAGGATCTTTTGTAACACGATGTGACCGTGAATGAGCATAATACTCACAGATTGCGTCTGTGTCAAGGGCAACTTGACAATGTATCACAGCTTTTTGGAGGGTTGCCGGGAATACAAGACGCTGGGATGTCTGGCAACCTTGACACTTGCACTCGGCTAGCAAACGTTCTCCAGCTTTGGCAGCAAATTTAAAATAAAAGTGTTGTTGTTTTATAAATATATATTAGTTTTTTGTCATCACAAAATTATTAATATGAAAGAAACGAAAGAGTTATGTAGGGATCGCGACATTTGGTTATATGTTCCCTGGCTATCCCATCAGGGATTGTTTATGAAGAAAAGTCAGTATATTTAGAGTATTCACAAAAATGTTATTCTCTTCCTCTATGACGGGAATAACGAAAGTGGACGAAGCGAAACAAGTATTTAAGGATCGTAGCAAGTAGAAAGAAGTGGTATTTGCCTATACCTACGGGAAAGAGGCGAGATTGTATGATGATGATGACAAAAAAGTTTTCACGTCACTATAAATAAATAAATATCTTCACGCAATTCCCAATACAGGGGTAGACAGAGGTCGAGTCTAGACAATTGAGTCCCTTCGACCCACGCGACGCGAATACTACACATTTGCTTGTCAAATCTGATATAATGGTAGTGCCCATCTAGTATGTGATCACAGACTGCAGACTTCCTTGAGCGTCTATGTTTAACATCACTATGTGTCTTTAACGCGAGTTTCTATAAAAAAATTAACACAAAGCTGATGTTAAACATAGACGTCGACATCCGAACGTCGGGAAATAAAAATTGTTTTTAAAAACTAATTAAAGACGTTTTAAAGTTCTTTTTTGTTTTGTACTTTGTTTATATATCAATTAGAATATTAATTATGTCATGGTTAGGAACTAGATATCAGTTACGTTATAAAGTGCTCTGATATATCCCGTTACATCTTTAAGAGTATATTATCTTAACCGGTGTTAGGAGCTAGCCCAAACAAAATGAGCTAATCCTGCAAGTGATACTGATATCACAGAACGGGCTGTACCGATTTCAGTGATACTATTCATTTTGTTATAGTGCTACGAACGCGGTTAGTTTGAGTATATACATTAAAAGCAGCCTATGAAAGTCCATTTCAGGATTGATTCTACAGGCTTCTCGCGATCATTCAGGCGGATTTTCACACCAGTTTGCTTATTTTAATCTGGTATTTTTCGAGATAGGTAGGGTAGGTAGGGCTCTCCCTCTGTCGCCTCTCGAGACACTCACGGACAGAGAGGATTCGTATGCACATGTAAATCATCAACCCCTAGCTTCGAAGGCGAGGTCGCTAGCAACTAATCTGCGGGGTCAGTTTGTGACCTGCTCCTCCACGCTGCAGCTGCGCCCCGTCCCGGGAGTGGGCGCTGCCCCCTCCCGCCGCGCACCAGCCCCCGGAACTGCGACAGCTGTCCAAGTGCACCGACGTACATAGAGTATTTAGAGATGCCTTCACAAGCCAATCCAAGAAAGTCACGATAGCCAATCTTTAATCTTAAAACTACTTGAAGTTGTTATAAGTTTAAATCCTAGAAACTCCTAACTCTGCCCTCACTGTACATATTATAAGTGGCTACTTATCTCTGTTTAAATAATGTTAATGTTGAAAGATACACGAAAACGCATAATAAGTATGAGAACGCGATATCTACACTGGTGTGCATTAGATAAAGTTAGTAAAAATTAGTGTAATTTGCGTGTATGACAGGTCATATTCAATACTAAAATACTAAAAAGTATGAAACATCAAAATCTCAATATATTTAAACAGAAACATACATCTAGAGATGGTAGACCAATCGATAAATGTTGTCATTCAATAAATGACCTTTCAACTAACAAAGTGTAATTGCAATATCTCATGTGACATGTACTTCTTATCATGATCATCGTCATCATAACAGTCTAACAGAAGTCTACTGCTGAACATACGCCTTTCCTAAGGATCGCCACATAGAAAGGTCCTGTGTCATTTGCACCCATCGACTTCCCGCAATGTTCTGCAGGTCGTCGCAGCATCTTGCGGGAGACAGTCTAATAAGACAGTTGTATAATCATTGACTAAGAAAAATATATTAATTAATAATAATACAAAATTAAATAAGTAAAGAATTCATTAATTAATTTAAAGAATTCATTAATTAATTTAAAGAATTCATTAATTAATTTAAAGAATTCATTAATTAATTTAAAGAATTCATTAATTAATTTAAAGAATTCATTAATTAATTTAAAGAATTCATTAATTAATTTAAAGAATTCATTAATTAATTTAAAGAATTCATTAATTAATTTAAAGAATTCATTAATTAATTTAAAGAATTCATTAATTAATTTAAAGAATTCATTAATTAATTTAAAGAATTCATTAATTAATTTAAAGAATTCATTAATTAATTTAAAGAATTCATTAATTAATTTAAAGAATTCATTAATTAATTTAAAGAATTCATTAATTAATTTAAAGAATTCATTAATTAATTTAAAGAATTCATTAATTAATTTAAAGAATTCATTAATTAATTTAAAGAATTCATTAATTAATTTAAAGAATTCATTAATTAATTTAAAGAATTCATTAATTAATTTAAAGAATTCATTAATTAATTTAAAGAATTCATTAATTAATTTATATATCAATTAGAATATTAATTATGTCATGGTTAGGAACTAGATATCAGTTACGTTATAAAGTGCTCTGATATATCCTGTTACATCTTTACGAGTATATTATCTTAACCGGTGTTAGGAGCTAGCCCAAACAAAATGAGCTAATCCTGCAAGTGATACTGATATCACAGAACGGGCTGTACCGATTTCAGTGATACTATTCATTTTGTTATAGTGCTACGAACGCGGTTAGTTTGAGTATATACATAAAAACAGCCTATGAAAGTCCATTTCAGGATTGATTCTACAGGCTTCTCGCGATCATTCAGGCGGATTGGCGATCGCTTTGTCACCAGTTTGCTTATTTTAATCTGGTATTTTTCGAGATAGGTAGGGTAGGTAGGGCTCTCTCTCTGTCGACTCTCGAGACACTCACACACAGAGAGGATTCGTATGCACATTTAAATCATCAACCCCTAGCTTCGAAGGCGGGGTCGCTAGCAACTAAGCTACGGGGTCAGTTTGTGACCTGCTCCTCCACGCTGCAGCTGCGCCGTCCCGGGAGTGGGCGCTGCCCCTCCCGCCGCGCACCAGCCCCGGAACTGCGACAGCTGTCCAAGTGCACCGACGTACATAGAGTATTTAGAGATGCCTTCACAAGCCAATCCAAGAAAGTCACGATAGCCAATCTTTAATCTTAAAACTACTTGAAGTTGTTATAAGTTTAAATCCTAGAAACTCCTAACTCTGCCCTCACTGTACATATTATAAGTGGCTACTTATCTCTGTTTAAATAATGTTAATGTTGAAAGATACACGAAAACGCATAATAAGTATGAGAACGCGATATCTACACTGGTGTGCATTAGATAAAGTTAGTAAAAATTAGTGTAATTTGCGTGTATGACAGGTCATATTCAATACTAAAATACTAAAAAGTATGAAACATCAAAATCTCAATATATTTAAACAGAAACATACATCTAGAGATGGTAGACCAATCGATAAATGTTGTCATTCAATAAATGACCTTTCAACTAACAAAGTGTAATTGCAATATCTCATGTGACATGTACTTCTTATCATTATCATCGTCATCATAACAGTCTAACAGAAGTCTACTGCTGAACATACGCCTCTCCTAAGGATCGCCACATAGAAAGGTCCTGTGTCATTTGCACCCATCGACTTCCCGCAATGTTCTGCAGGTCGTCGCAGCATCTTGCGGGAGACAGTCTAATAAGACAGTTGTATAATCATTGACTAAGAAAAATATATGAATTAATAATAATACAAAATTAAATAAGTAAAGAATTCATTAATTAATTTAAAGAATTCATTAGTTAATTTATAATATACTTAATATAATATACTTTATAGAAATATATATCAACAAAAATCAAATTGCTATATACTCTTTCAAGGTGTGTAAATATTTTTAAGAACTTCAAATGGGATCTTTATTTTCTTTTCTCCAATTTTTGTACATATACAAGCAAATAAATAAATAAATACGTTAATATGACACCTAGGACTGAGGTGATCGTGCCCGACTAATGTCTAGGAAAAGAGTTAATATTGTATTTCCAACATTATAAAAATTTCTTTCGCCTGTTTTATCTCCGCTAGAGATAGACTCTGTGTCGATAGACGAATTTAAATTGTTATTCCAATGAATAAATACACACATACTGTAGTCAAGGGTCAGACAAATCAAAATCAAACTTAGACTTCAATAAATGTTTATGGATCCATGCTAACAACATTAATTAAAATATGAAAACAAATGTAGTTTTTAATTGTATGTTGCGTCTAACATCAAACATGGTTGCAGCATCGAATGCCCCCTGGCTAGTTTGTCAATACAACATCCCTTTTAAGCCAATGTTAAAATAATATTTTTACATTAGAAATATTATTAAAAGTACCATTATTAAGTGGCCGAATATTAATTTAAATTAAATGTCTCACTATTAATTTATACAATTATCTATTAAAACTTAGTAAACTATAATTGACCGTTCAACTTGAACACTGAACATCTATCAAAACAACGTCCCTTTTAAAACCAATGTTAAGATAGTATTATTATATAAGAAATCTTATTACAAATACTGTTTTTATAAATAGCCTCAGTATATTAAATATTAAAAACAATGGATTTATACTTATGCCTTAAAACTATGTAAACATTAACTAACGCAATAGCTATGAACACTGAGAAATTAGTCAAAACAATATCTCTTTCTAGGCTTATGTTAAAATACCATTGTACACATGGCCATAAATGGCCTTAGTTACATTTGGATTGAATAATTAAGTATGAATTTGTAATTATATCTTAAGGCTCTCTAAACATTAATTAACCCAACAATACATACGTAGAAACATACATTGATAGGTTGAAAATCACATACATTGCTCCGATGTCTCATGCGTAAGTAGCAAACTTACTTGTGTTATGGAATAAGAAACAACGAATGGGCCACAAATACCCGGTCCCGAGACATGTAAAAAAAGTAGATTTAGTCTTTAAGATTTTCCCCTTAGTCTTTACCCATAGCATATTTAGGCACATAGATGCCCCAAGGAATAATACCCGTCCTAAGTACAAATGTTAGGTTAGGTTGCGAGGTGTCTCGTAGTGCGATCGCCAATCTGCCTGCCAAGCGTGGCGATTACGGCACGCGAGAGGCCTATGTCCAGCAGTGGACTACTGCAAGCTGTTATGTGTGTACGTTATAAAAGTGTAATGTATAAGACGAAAGTAACATTTGCAACTTAATAAAATAAAAAAATCGTACATGCTGAACATTTCACACACACTTATGTCCCGCTGGCCCGAGTGGCTACATGTCCCGCCATGTCGCGTGCGCGTGTTCCGCAGAATCGCGAGGAGGGCTGGTGGGTGGTGGTGGGCGAGCCGATGAGCAACAGCCTTTATTAGTTAGAGAATAAAGTGATTTTTTTTAGTAATTCTTTCTCCATAGAGTAACGCAACGATCGCTTCTACAACGATATCCCAGTGGTTTAGGTTACTGTTTGTGCCGAAAAAGATGATATTTACAGTTCTTAAATGTTTGTTCAAGGTTGACGCTAAAGCTACTGAACGGATTTTGATCCTGTTTCCATTCTCTAATGTCTTGTTTTTCAACTTAGAAACTGACGCACGAATCTCAATGATTCCTGCATCGGTTTCTAAAATGGAAAATTATTTGTTTGTGAATTGAAATCTATAGAACGGATTTAGATGCGGTTTTCAGTACTACACGTGGCTTTCTAGACTTCTATAGTCTTACTTAAGAAATACATATACTCAAAATCTGTTTATAGATGGACAACGAGCCGCCCCGGCATCGCGCTACATATGTTTTTCTGTAGTAGTAACGTAAATTGTATCGCTTCATACTCCTTTCAAAGTCACCACTTCTTGGAGGCTACTTTTTGTTTTAGAAACATATTCACATATATTCCTCCAATACAGAGGTAGACAGAAGTCTAGACGATTAAATCCTTCCGACCCACCTTTCACCGAAGATTTTGGGAAAACGTGACAGGTAGCGACGAGCTTATCGTTGTTTTTGCGTAGATTGTTAAAGAAATAAAACAGTTTCCATTTCTTATAAAAATATAACACAATACAACAAATTATTAGTAAATTTCTTAGTTCGGAAAGGACATAGTTTTAATTAGAGTTTCAGCTCCATTTCAATATCGCATCGCATCGTTCGTGACTAGATCCAGGGCTCCCAATTGGACCTGGTGACGCCGAGGACGTGGGGGTCCGTGCAGTGGCGCAGCAGCTCGGATACCTGGCGCGGAACGTGCAAATATCTTAACGTTTTAAATGTTTATATATCTTTTAGAATATTAATTATGACATGGTTAGGAACTAGATATCAGTTACGTAATAAAGTGCTCTGATATATCCTGTCATTTATCATTCACATCTTTACGAGTATATTATCATAACCGGTGTTAGGAGCTAGCCCGAACAAAATGAGCTAATCCTGCAAGTGATAGTAAGTGATTTCAGTGATACTATTCATTTTGTTATAGTGCTACGAACGCGGTTAGTTTGAGTATATACATAAAAGCAGCCTATGAAAGTTCATTTCAGCTTTTGTTGTTGCATGAATGGGCCGGCTCGACCGGGGAAGTACCACGACCTCACAGAATAGTCTAACAAACTTCTGCGTTTCGTCTG
Source organism: Sericinus montela (assembly GCA_029286605.1). NCBI lineage: Eukaryota > Metazoa > Arthropoda > Insecta > Lepidoptera > Papilionidae > Sericinus > Sericinus montela. The sequence continues at coordinate 32,707 of JAGSMR010000579.1, forward strand.
GTGAGTGCAGGTAACCGGTGGCCCACACACCTCCCTCCCCCAATTCTGGGGGAAGGGGCACTCTAAGGAGACAACGCATCTGCTAAGCCTCTGGTATTGCGGGTGTTCATGGGCGGCGGTAATCACTTACCATCGCGTGAGCCACCTGCTCGCTTGCCTCCCTTTTCTATAAAAAAAAAGATCTTTTCACCCTTACATTCGCCATCGTCGCCATCATCATAACGGCTTATAAAAGTATAGTGCAACATGAACCTCCTCCGAAATTTAGTCTGGTATATTTCGAAATGGTTTCTCGGTGTCATATAGGACACATAGGATTAGGATTGGGTGATTGGAATATAATTCAAGAGACCCAAGTTCGGTATAGGATTGTCTAGGTAGCAGGTTCGTACCAAAGGGTTTTACAATAACTTACGTAACGTTCATATCGTTGGCTTAGACCTAAAAAGACGGCGACAGGCTCTCCACCTGTCACGTTTTCGCAAAAAAATATCTTCGTTGAAAGGTGGGTCAAAATGAGTTAGTTATTGAGGCCTCTATCTACCCCTGTATTGGAAATAGCTTAAAGATATTTTTGATTAATGCTGCCAGTGTCTGTTGGCAGCCATTGCCATTTTATAGGCTTTTCCTTAGTGGCATCTTACGATACCCATTTAATGTTCAATTAATTTACTAATTATTGGTAAATAATGGAAAACACAAGCTTCTGTAAATGATAACAGCCCCATCTGTTACATAGTAAAGCACTTAGTGCTGCCGCAGATTGGGCATAGCCGCCTCAAAGCACCAATTACAACGGCGAGGCCGTACTTAGGTGGAGAGCCCTTAATTTGTACTTATCATTTACAAAAGTATTACTAATTAAGTGTACATTAAGGTATATATTTGAAAATTTGTCTAGATTACATTTTTTCATAAAGTATTTTTAATTCCTTCTATCTACAGTCATTTTCTAATGCCAGGGTAGCTAGAGATTCAGGCTATGTAGCCTTTACGATCGTTATTTCACCGGAGCACATTTGGAACAGCTTGACAACTGATGAACCTGTCATCTCCATCTTGTAAATTAGCTAATATTACAATATTAATATTTATACAATAATACATGTATAAATATTTATACAATAATACATGTATAAATATTTATACAAATATATGTATTTACATGACTCCAGTACAAGCTTTCATATTCTTAACACAAATGATTGCTCTAACGATTACATTCGTACCCTGCTCTACGCTTCGTAGGTACGGTCACTACGCACTAGAAAGTCGTACCGTCTCATTTTTCTAAAATTTCTTTTAATAACTTGAAGTAAGCACCAATGCTTGTAACTGTTAACGGTTTACGAACGAATGTAAGGCTATGTAGTGAACAAGCGACCTATCGCAGACCCCACTATAGAATCTTTGGCTGTTGGCAGAATTTCTAAACATTTACAATAAGCTTCCTCTTCAAGAGATGAGATCTTTTCGTCAAATATGCGGCGCTTCCAAGGCCGACTGAAAACGAAGCGAAGAGAATCGCAATATGTCCGGTTTGAAAGATCATCTTTTCACTGTAATGAATAAAGGCGTACTTAAATGTTTTGAGCACATTGAGCGAATGAGTGACGACTGAATGGCGAGGAAAATATATAGCGCGAACTCTTGTCTCTAGATTCGAATTCCGATCATCGAACCACTCGGCTATCATGACATTAATATGTAACTTTATTTGAACTTGTAATAATCCTTTTTGTACCAAAGTAGAATAAATCTACAAGTGTAATGTCTTTAAAGTCAGTACAAATTTCATTATCTGTACTATTTAACTTTGATTCCATTGTAGCTTATGAAAGCCCCGAGAGTTCTTAATGTCTTATTATGTCTAGAATTTCTTTTTAAAAGAAATCTAATTAAAATATTTACTGACACCACGTGACCGCCATGATAGCCCAGTGATTGGAATTTCGAGTCAAGAGACCCGAGTTCGGTCCCCAGGTGGCAGGCTTGTACCAATGGGTTTTTCCAAAACCTATGTAGGATTTATATCGTTAGCTTGGACATAAAGACGGCGACGGGCTCACCACCTGTCACGTTGGCCCGAAAATATCTTCGGTGGAAGGTGGGTCAAAGGGACAATTGTCTAGACTAGACCTCTGTCTACCTCTGTATTGGGAATTGCGTGAAGATATTTATATTTATTTTATTTATTCATTATTTTCTTCAGTACATTTCTTCATTATTCATAGCAGCAACCTGGCTTCACTTGGTACCACACCATAAAAAATGTGGTTTTTTTTCTGTCGTAGTAATAATAATAAATATCTTCACGCAATTCCCAATACAGGGGTAGACAGAGGTCTAGTCTAGATAATAAAGTCCCTTCGACCCACCTTCCATCGAAGACATTTCTTGTGATAATTTATGTCCAAGCCAACGATTTAATTCGTACATAGGTTTTTAGAAAAACCCATTGGTACGAACCTGCCACCTGGGGATTGAACTCGGTCTTTGGACTCGAAATTCCGACCACCCAACCAATCGGCTGTCGTGACTTTAGGAGTAATAATAATCTCGAAATAAATTTAAAACAATAACGTGATTGAATTCATTCCATTTCATGTTTCTTTCAAAATTTCTAGGAATGAGTTGAACGTTCCAATGCTATCTCTAATCATTTAATGTTTGAAACTGTATTTTCGTTATTTTAAAAAAATACAAAACATAGAATATCTATGTAGATTCTTCCACCTGTTTCTTTTCTATTCGAGAAGCCTTATTATAAAAGTGAGATAGGTTTAGAAATCAATCAATGGACGTAATATTGGTAAATTGTATCGATGAGTAAATAATTTTTTATATGCCGTTAATTATGTACCTTCAGTAACAACATGATATTCATAAAAGGAAAGGGACATTCATATTTAAAAGTGGGATGAATATAATTTTAAGTAAATATATGTTTATGCATGTATACGGTAGCATGTAATAGCGTTGGTTAGGACATAAGACTTCCACAAATAAGCACCGGCAAAGGTGCGTCGTAACTAATGTAATGACTCGAACTCTGTCTAACCCAGCATTCCTAATACTTCGTAAAGATAATATAATTATAAGCCTCATGTATCGAGAGCTACTGGTCGAAAGAAGTGATTGTAGAAAATCAATCATAGAAAATAAATAAATAATTACCTTCACTATTCCCAATACAGGGGTAGACAGAGGTCTATTCGTCAAATATGCGGCGCTTCCAAGGCCGACTGAAAACGAAGCGAAGAGAATCGCAATATGTCCGGTTTGAAAGATCATCTTTTCACTGTAATGAATAAAGGCGTACTTAAATGTTTTGAGCACATTGAGCGAATGAGTGACGACTGAATGGCGAGGAAAATATATAGCGCGAACTCTTGTCTCTAGATTCGAATTCCGATCATCGAACCACTCGGCTATCATGACATTAATATGTAACTTTATTTGAACTTGTAATAATCCTTTTGTACCAAAGTAGAATAAATCTACAAGTGTAATGTCTTTAAAGTCAGTACAAATTTCATTATCTGTACTATTTAACTTTGATTCCATTGTAGCTTATGAAAGCCCTGAGAGTTCTTAATGTCTTATTATGTCTAGAATTTCTTTTAATAACTTGAAGTAAGCACCAATGCTTGTAACTGTTAACGGTTTACGAACGAATGTAAGGCTATGTAGTGAACAAGCGACCTATCGCAGACCCCACTATAGAATCTTTGGCTGTTGGCAGAATTTCTAAACATTTACAATAAGCTTCCTCTTCAAGAGATGAGATCTTTTCGTCAAATATGCGGCGCTTCCAAGGCCGACTGAAAACGAAGCGAAGAGAATCGCAATATGTCCGGTTTGAAAGATCATCTTTTCACTGTAATGAATAAAGGCGTACTTAAATGTTTTGAGCACATTGAGCGAATGAGTGACGACTGAATGGCGAGGAAAATATATAGCGCGAACTCTTGTCTCTAGATTCGAATTCCGATCATCGAACCACTCGGCTATCATGACATTAATATGTAACTTTATTTGAACTTGTAATAATCCTTTTGTACCAAAGTAGAATAAATCTACAAGTGTAATGTCTTTAAAGTCAGTACAAATTTCATTATCTGTACTATTTAACTTTGATTCCATTGTAGCTTATGAAAGCCCTGAGAGTTCTTAATGTCTTATTATGTCTAGAATTTCTTTTTAAAAGAAATCTAATTAAAATATTTACTGACACCACGTGACCGCCATGATAGCCCAGTGATTGGAATTTCGAGTCAAGAGACCCGAGTTCGGTCCCCAGGTGGCAGGCTTGTACCAATGGGTTTTCAAAACCTATGTAGGATTTATATCGTTAGCTTGGACATAAAGACGGCGACAGGCTCTCCACCTGTCACGTTGGCCCGAAAATATCTTCGGTGGAAGGTGGTCAAAGGGACAATTGTCTAGACTAGACCTCTGTCTACCTCTGTATTGGGAATTGCGTGAAGATATTTATATTTATTTTATTTATTCATTATTTTCTTCAGTACATTTCTTCATTATTCATAGCAGCAACCTGGCTTCACTTGGTACCACACCATAAAAATGTGTTTTTCTGTCGTAGTAATAATAATAAATATCTTCACGCAATTCCCAATACAGAGGTAGACAGAGGTCTATTCTAGACAATTAAGTCCTTCGACCCACCTTCCATCGAAGACATTTCTTGTGATAATTTATGTCCAAGCCAACGATTTAATTCGTACATAGGTTTGAAAAACACATTGATACGCGCCTGCCACCTGAGAAATGCCACATGAGAAAAGCCTTTATCCTGTAGTCGACATTTTCTGTTTCAATAACTCTTATACTATAACCTCGAAGTTAATTGGAATTCCCGAAATCTATATTCATTAGAAGTAAAGAAACGAAAAAAAACTTCTGCATTAAAACTATTACTTTCGAAAAATAGAATTCAGTGGGATTTATATTTAATATTATTTTACAATAATTTTCAGTTTGGAATAGAAGAAAAATTCTATGAAGCATTTATAATAATTCAACGAACTGAGATTTATTATTTAGTTGGACCGCGCAACAGAAACTTATAATGGTGCGCAGGTCTTTGTGCGGCACGGCAGCATTATGGTTGAAGTCAGAAAAGGTATACAAGACGTACGACGAGCTCAAGACGGCTATACAAAAGGAGTTTCCCGATGAAATCAACAGTAAAGAAATGCATGAGCTGATGGCAAATAGAATGAAGCGTAAGCACGAAAGCTACTATCAGTATATGCTTGCGATGAGAGAATTGGGAAAAAAGCGAGATTTCCCGATTATGTTGCTATCCAGTACATAGTGGATGTAATCGACGGCGCTCAGGCGAAATTATTTTATATGGCGTAACGACGTACACTATGCTCAAAGAGAAATTAGTAATTTAGAATTCAAGATGGTAAACGATGCGAAGAAAGAAGCGGGAACCGAAATAGCTGTAAGATCTTTCTTACAGCTATTTCAATTCCATAATGAAAAATCCATTCGACGTTGTTACAACTGGGGCGAAAACAGTCATATCTCGACATAGTCCGAACGGTCTCAAGTGTTTTCGCTGTAATCAGTACGGCCAAATTGGATCTCGATGCACTTCGGCTGCGGCCGGCGGCGGCGCGAGCACGGAACGCAGCGCTAGCGCGACTCACAAGTCAGTAAAACAGTCCGCGCCGAAGGCAGCGCAAGATCGTGCGGTTGGCAGTAGTGGATCTCAATCGGCAAAACTGCGCTCAGCTAACTTCAGCGTGGGTGCGACAAGTGACAGCCGTTGTGACAGCCAGACGTCAAAAGGTGGAAACGAGGTTATGCAGGTGGAAAATAACGTAAACAAAACAAGAAATCTCTAAACGAAGCCGATGATAAGTGTCAAGATTAAGGAAATAACAGTGAAGGCGTTAATTGACTCCGCAAGCGACTTCAATTTAATGACGCACGAGCGTTTCATTACTGTTGGAACAGAAAAATACGAAGATAACTTATGTTTGACGGGACTCGGACGTACGATGGTGAATTCATTAGGAAAGGTGTTCTTGGACATTACTATCGACGGGATAAACTATCAAAACGTGTTATTTCATATAGTGAACAAAGATGTTATGTCTTTTGATATGATTTTAGGCCTGGAATTACTACGAAAAATAACCATGATAATGAATGGGTACAAAGTGCAGTTTTTGTCTGAAAGTGATGAATGGATGCCTAAGTTTGGTTGTTTTTCAGATCCCACTTTGGAAGTTGAGCATATTTCTGATTATTCCATAAGGAAAACGTTTTGCAGTGTATTGAAGGTTATAATCCAATCCAATTGAAAGATGCACCTTTTGAGCTGAAGATTGTTCTTAAAGATGACGTGCCTGTCGCCCAGAGACCACGACGTTTGTCCTTGGCAGAGCAGAGAATAGTTGAAGAGCAGGTAAAGGAATGGATGGATAATGGTGTAGTACAAGTAAGTTTTCAGAATATTCAAGTCCTTTGGTATTAGTGAGAAAAAAATGGTTCAGTTAGGGTTTGTGTGGATTATAGACTGCTAAACAAAAATTCTTAAAGATGAATTTCCATTACCAGTGATCGACAATATGATAGATAAGCTGTGTGAAGCCAAAATATTTAGTGTTTTGAATTTTAAAGAATGGTTTCTTTCATCTCAAGGTGGCTAAGGAATCTATCCCGTATACATCATTTGTGACACACCATGGCCAATTCGAGTTCCTTCAAGCTCCTTTTGGTTTGTCCATCTGCCCAAAGTATTTTATGCGATTCATAAGCATTATCTTCAGGGATTTTATTTCGCAATGCATTAGGATTATTTTCATTGACAATATCTTAATTACAGCAGAAAGTGAAGAAGAAGCAGTGGAACGACTTCAGCTTGTGTTGAAAGTGGCTTCAGGATATGGGCTAAAGATAAATTGGAAGAAGGCCGACCTGATCTAACCGGAAATTGAATACTAAAGCCACGTGATAAGGAATGGGGAAATAAAACCAAGTCCAGAAAAGACAGAAGCTGTCCGTAAGTACAAAGAACCCTGAGATGTCAAACAACTACACAGTTTCATTGGTTTAACCTCCTATTTCAGAAAGCACATTGAAAATTATGTCCTAATTTCTAAGCTACTCACAGATTTATTGAGAAAGGAAAAAGAATTTATTTTTGAAGGTGAACAAAGACAAGCATTTAATATTTTAAAGAGATTAGCATCCAGTCCTGTGTTAAAGATTTTAATCCCAAGTTGAAGACGGAGTTGCACACAGACGCTTCTAGTGTGGCATATTCAGCCATACTCATGCAGTACCATCCAGATACAGGTCTCCACCTCGTTCATTACATGAGCAGAAAGACAAATGATGTTCAATCAAGGTATTCAAGCTATGAACTGGAGGCAACCAATATTATTGAAGGTATAAAGAAGTTCAGGCAGTATTTGTATGGAATACATTTTAAAATTGTCACAGATTGTAAGGCATTTGAAGTGACGTTGAAAAAGAAGGATATATCTCTTAAGATAGCCTGCTGGGTATTATTCCTCTATGAATATGACCTCGAAATAGAGTATCGTTTTGGAACAAAAATGAGACGTGTCGCTGCTTTGAGTTGTTATCCCTTTGTGGCAGTTACTACACTACATGATCAAGTAAAGCAAGCGCAAGATCAGGACGAGGGGCTCTCAGCTATAAAAGAAGTTTTGAAGGAAAATACACACTAAGATTACTGGGATGAAAATGATATATTGTACAAAGGAGATAAGAAATTACTGGTTATACCTAAGACTATGGAGAAAGAAGTATTGAAGAAGGTGCAAGCAATGGACATTTTCTAAGAAGAAGATGAAAGAAGCTATTGAAAGAGATTATTACATAACAGGATTAGATAAGAAAATTTAAGATTTTATAGTGACATGCATTCCATGCCTGTTAGCTACAAAGAAAGAAGGAAGCAAGAAGGACTTCTGCATCCAATTGAGAAGAACAGTATTCCCTTGGATACCATTCATTTGGATCATGTTGGACCTTTGACGAAAACTAGTAAACAGTATAACCATATACTGTCAGTGGTGAGCGCTTTCGCTAAATTTGTTTAGCTGTTTCCAACAAGAAGCACCTCAAGCCGAGACTCTAAATAAATTGTAGATCCATCAGCAAACCTTCGGAAACCCTCGACGAATAATCACTGACAAAGGCACTGCATTCACTAGTCATGGGTTTCAAGATTACTGTAAGGAGGGAAGATTCTACATGTGACTATTACGATGGGTGTTCCACGAGGCAATGGACAAGTTGAGAGAATACACAGAAGTTGTGTATAGAGAACTCTGGCCTTTGGTACAAACACATTAGTCGAGTGCAAAGAGCCATTAATAGTACCTTTCAAAGAAGCAACAACTGTTGTACACCTTGTGAACTACTTGTGGGTGCAAAAATGCGAGTAAAAGACATGAAGATACAAGAGTTACTACAGGAAGAGTACATACAAGTGTTCAATGAAAATAGGGAGGATCTCAGAAAACAGGCCAAAGAACAGATTCTCAGTGTTCAAAGAGAAATTAGTAATTTAGAATTCAAGATGGTAAACGATGCGAAGAAAGAAGCGGGAACCGAAATAGCTGTAAGATCTTTCTTACAGCTATTTCGGTTATGTTAGGTAAGGTTGCGAGGTGTCTGTAGTGCAATCGCCAATCTGCCTGCCAAGCGTGGCGATTACGGCACTGTTATGTGTACGTTATACAAGTGTAATGTATGTCGAAAAATATGCTTTTGCCGATGCAGCATCTAAGAAAGTAAGCTTATTGTGTAACAGCCTTCGACTAAATGTTGCCCCTGCGGCTCTTCTCGCGGTTTTGTAGTTAACGCGAAACCCTAATTATTGTTTCTAAAATACGCGCCTTAGTTACACTACAACGTCAGCTACCGCCAGTGAAAGTCCTGTCAATCGGTCCGGACGCTTGGTGTCTGTCCGTTTGTTCCGGCGCACTGGAGACGGCTAGACCGATTTCAACGGGTTTTACACTGGCAGAAAGCTGATTTTTGTGGCGTAACGGGATCACGTAGGCTACTTTTTATTTTAGAAACATATTCACATAGATTCTCCAATACAGTGGTAGACAGAAGTCTAGACGATTAAATCCTTCCGACCCATGTCTTTCACCGAAGATTTTGGGACAACGACAGGTAGCGACGAGCTTATCGTTGTTTTTGCGTAGATTGTTAAAGAATAAAACAGTTAAAACATGTCAGTTTCATTTATTATAAAAAATATAACACAATACAACAAATTATTAGTAAATTTCTTAGAATTCGGAAAATATTATAGTTTTAATTAGAGTTTCAGCTCAATTTCAATATCGCATCGCATCGTTCGTGACCAGATCCAGGCTCCCACTGACCTGGTGACGCTTGAGTACGGGGTCCGCCCAGCAGTCGATACCTGGCGAGGAACGTGCAAATATCTAACGTTTTAAATGTTTATATATCATTTAGAATATTAATTATGTCATGGTTAGGAACCAGATATCAGTTGTAACAAAGTGCTCTGATATATCCTGTTATTCACATCCATTCACATCTTTTACGAGTATATTATCTTAACCGGTGTTAGAGTTGTACCAAACAAAATGAGCTAATCCTGCAAGTGATACTGATATCCCTAGAACAGGCTCTACCGATTTCAGTGATACTATTCATTGTGTTATAGTGCTACGAACGCGTATATAGTTTGAGTATATACATAAAACAGCCTCTGGAAAGTCCATTTTAGGATTTATTCTACAGGCATCTCGCGATCATTCAGGCGATTGGCGATCGCTTTGTCACCAGTTTGCCCATTTTAATCTGGTATTTTCGAGATAGGTGAGGGTAGGGTAGGTAGGGCTCTCTGTCGCCCCTCGAGACACTCATACGGACAGAGAGAGGATTCGTATGCACATGTAAATCATCAACCCCAGCTTGAAGGCGGGTCGCCAGCAACCAAGCTACGGGGTCAGTTTTCCAGACCTGCTCCCTCCACACGCTGCAGCGCCTGTCCCGGGAGTGGGCGCTGCCTCCCGCCTTAACGTTTTAAATGTTTATATATCATTTAGAATATTAATTGATGTCATGGTTAGGAACTAGATATCAGTTACGTAACAAAAGTGCTCTGATATATCCTGTTATTCACATCCATTCACATCTTTACGAGTATATTATCTTAACCGGTGTTAGGAGCTGCGGCCCAAACAAAATGAGCTAATCCTTGCAGTGATACTGATATCACAGAACGGCATTTCACTGATTTCCAGTATACTATTCATTGTGTTATAGTGCTACGAACGCGGTTAGTTTGAGTATATACATAAAAACAGCCTATGAAAGTCCATTTTAGATTGATTCTACAGGCATCTCGCGATCATTCAGGCGATTGGCGATCGCTTTGTCACCAGTTTGCCTATTTTAATCTGGTATTTTCGAGATAGGTAGGGTAGGTAGGGTAGGTAGGCCTCCCTCCGTCGCCTCTCGAGACACTCCCGACAGAGAGGATCTGTATGCACATGTAAATCATCAACCCCTAGCTTCGGAAGGCGGGTCGCTAGCAACTAAGCTACGGGGTCAGTTTTCCAGACCTGCTCCTCCACGCTGCAGTTGTGCTCTGTCCCGGGAGTGGGCGTTGCCCCTCCTGCCGCGCACCAGCCCCGGAACTGCGACAGCCGTCCAAGTGCACCGACGTACATAGAGTATTTAGAGTGCCTTTCACAAGCCAATCCAAGAAAGTCACGATAGCCAATCTTAATCTTGAAATTACTTGAAGTTGTTATAAGTTTAAATCCTAATGTTTATATATCATTTAGAATATTAATTGATGTCATGGTTAGGAACTAGATATCAGTTACGTAACAAAAGTGCTCTGATATATCCTGTTATTCACATCCATTCACATCTTTACGAGTATATTATCTTAACCGGTGTTAGGAGCTGCGGCCCAAACAAAATGAGCTAATCCTTGCAGTGATACTGATATCACAGAACGGCATTTCACTGATTTCCAGTATACTATTCATTGTGTTATAGTGCTACGAACGCGGTTAGTTTGAGTATATACATAAAAACAGCCTATGAAAGTCCATTTTAGATTGATTCTACAGGCATCTCGCGATCATTCAGGCGATTGGCGATCGCTTTGTCACCAGTTTGCCTATTTTAATCTGGTATTTTCGAGATAGGTAGGGTAGGTAGGGTAGGTAGGCCTCCCTCCGTCGCCTCTCGAGACACTCCCGACAGAGAGGATCTGTATGCACATGTAAATCATCAACCCCTAGCTTCGGAAGGCGGGTCGCTAGCAACTAAGCTACGGGGTCAGTTTTCCAGACCTGCTCCTCCACGCTGCAGTTGTGCTCTGTCCCGGGAGTGGGCGTTGCCCCTCCTGCCGCGCACCAGCCCCGGAACTGCGACAGCCGTCCAAGTGCACCGACGTACATAGAGTATTTAGAGTGCCTTTCACAAGCCAATCCAAGAAAGTCACGATAGCCAATCTTAATCTTGAAATTACTTGAAGTTGTTATAAGTTTAAATCCTAGAAACTTCTAACTCGCCCTCACTGTAACATATTTTAAGTAGCTACTTATCTGTTTTAATAATGTTAATGTTCATTTAGAATATTAATTGATGTCATGGTTAGGAACTAGATATCAGTTACGTAACAAAAGTGCTCTGATATATCCTGTTATTCACATCCATTCACATCTTTACGAGTATATTATCTTAACCGGTGTTAGGAGCTGCGGCCCAAACAAAATGAGCTAATCCTTGCAGTGATACTGATATCACAGAACGGCATTTCACTGATTTCCAGTATACTATTCATTGTGTTATAGTGCTACGAACGCGGTTAGTTTGAGTATATACATAAAAACAGCCTATGAAAGTCCATTTTAGATTGATTCTACAGGCATCTCGCGATCATTCAGGCGATTGGCGATCGCTTTGTCACCAGTTTGCCTATTTTAATCTGGTATTTTCGAGATAGGTAGGG
>JAGSMR010000580.1:0-18965 GCA_029286605.1 Sericinus montela
TTAATTGATGTCATGGTTAGGAACTAGATATCAGTTACGTAACAAAAGTGCTCTGATATATCCTGTTATTCACATCCATTCACATCTTTACGAGTATATTATCTTAACCGGTGTTAGGAGCTGCGGCCCAAACAAAATGAGCTAATCCTTGCAGTGATACTGATATCACAGAACGGCATTTCACTGATTTCCAGTATACTATTCATTGTGTTATAGTGCTACGAACGCGGTTAGTTTGAGTATATACATAAAAACAGCCTATGAAAGTCCATTTTAGATTGATTCTACAGGCATCTCGCGATCATTCAGGCGATTGGCGATCGCTTTGTCACCAGTTTGCCTATTTTAATCTGGTATTTTCGAGATAGGTAGGGTAGGTAGGGTAGGTAGGCCTCCCTCCGTCGCCTCTCGAGACACTCCCGACAGAGAGGATCTGTATGCACATGTAAATCATCAACCCCTAGCTTCGGAAGGCGGGTCGCTAGCAACTAAGCTACGGGGTCAGTTTTCCAGACCTGCTCCTCCACGCTGCAGTTGTGCTCTGTCCCGGGAGTGGGCGTTGCCCCTCCTGCCGCGCACCAGCCCCGGAACTGCGACAGCCGTCCAAGTGCACCGACGTACATAGAGTATTTAGAGTGCCTTTCACAAGCCAATCCAAGAAAGTCACGATAGCCAATCTTAATCTTGAAATTACTTGAAGTTGTTATAAGTTTAAATCCTAGAAACTTCTAACTCGCCCTCACTGTAACATATTTTAAGTAGCTACTTATCTGTTTTAATAATGTTAATGTTGAAAGATACACGAAAACGCATAATAAGTATGAGACGTGATATCTATATGTACCTGGTGCATGTGATAATGTTAGTAAAATGAGTAATTTGCGTATATGACAGGTCATATTCAATAATAAAATACTAAAAAGTATAAAGCATCAAAATCTCAATATATTTAAACAGAAATATACCAAAAGATGGTAGACCAATCGACAAATGTTGTTGTCAATAAATGACCTTTCATCTAACAAAGTGTAATTGCAATATCTCATGACGTACTTTATCATGATCATCGTCATCATAACAGTCTAACAGAAGTCTACTGCTGAACATACGCCTCTCCTAAGGATCGCCACATAGAAAGGTCCTGTGTCATTTGCACCCATCGACTTCCCGCAATGTTCTGCAGGTCGTCGCAGCATCTTGCGGGAGACATTCTAATACAGACAGTTGTATAATCATTGACTAAGAATATATATTAATTAATTTAAAGAATTCATTAGTTAATTTATAATATACTTAATATAATATACTTTATAGAAATATGTATATATATCAACAAAAATCAAATTGCTATATACTCTTTCAAGGTGTGTAAATATTTTTAAGAACTTCAAATGGGAATTTTATATTCTTTTCTCCAATGTATGTACATATACAAGCAACAACAAATAAATACGTTAATAAGGACACCTAGAACTGAGGTGATCGTGCCTGACTAATGACTAGGAAAAGAGTCATATTGTCTTTCCAACATTATAAAATATCTTTCGCCTGTTTTATCTCCGCTAGAGATAGACTCTGTGTCGATAGACGAATTTAAATTCTTATTCCAATGAATAAATACACACCACACATACTGTTGTCAAGGGTCAGACAAATCAAAATCAAACTTAGACTAAAAATATGAAAACAAATGTAGGTTTTTAATTGTATGTTGCGTCTAACATCAAACATGGTTACAGCATCGAATGGCCCCCGGCTAGTTTGTCAATACCACATCCCTTTTAAGCCAATGTTAAAATAATATTTTTACATTAGAAATATTATTGAAAGTACCATTTTTATAAATAGGCCGAATATTAATTTAAATTAAATGTTTCACTATGAATTTATACAATTATCTATTAAAACTTAGTAAACTATAATTGACCGTTTAACTTGAACACTGAACATCTTCTAAAACAACGTCCCTTTTAAAACCAATGTTAAGATAGTATTATTATATAAGAAATCTTATTACAAATACTGTTTTTATAAATAGCCCTGCATATTAAAAATTAAATATTAAAACAATGGATTTATAATTATCCATTAAAAACTATATGTAAACATTAATTAACGTAATAGCTATGAACACTGAAAATTAGACAAAACAAAATCTCTTTTTAGACTTATGTTAAAATTATTGGACACACATGGCCATAAATGGCCTTATTACATTTGCATTGAATAATTAAGTATGAATTTGTAATTATATCTCAAGGCTCTCTGTAACGTTAATTAACCCAACAATACATACGTAGAAACATATTGATAGGTTGAAAATCAGCATACATTGCACTGGATGTCTCATGCAAGTAGCAAACTCACTTGTGTTATGGAATAAGAAACAACGATCGGCCACAAATACCAGTCCCGAGACATGTAGAAAAGTAGATTTACTCTCTTTAAGATTTTCCTTTTAGTCTTATATGCCCCAAGGAATACACATCATCATAGATGCCCCAAGGAATAATACCCGTCCCAGTACAAATGTTAGGTTAGGTTATGTTAGGTAAGGTTGCGAGGTTCGGTAGTGCAATCGCCAATCTGCCTGCCAAGCATGGCGGATTACGGCACGCTGTTATGTGTGTGTACCTTTATATAAGTGTACGTATAAGCTCTAGGCAATATAAGCTTGCCGATGCAGCATCTAAGAAAGTAAGCTTAGTTGCGTAACAGCCTGACCAAATGCTGCCTCGCGGCTCTTCTCGCGGTTTTGTAGTTAACGCGAAACTCAATTATTGCTCTCAAAATAATGCTACCTTAGTTACACTCATAACGTCAGCTACCGTCAGTGAGTCCCGTCAAAATCGGTCCGGACGTTTCTGGGACAACAGAACGGACATGTCTGTCCAGACGTTTCTGGACAGACATGTCCGTTTGTTCCGGCTAATCTCTGAGACGGCTAGACCGATTTCAACGGGTTTTACACTGGCAGAAAGCTGATTTTTTTGTGGCGTAACGTAGGATCGTAGGCTACTTTTTATTTTAGAAACATATTCACAGATTCCTCCAATACAGTGCGGTAGACAGAAGTCTAGACGATTAAATCCTTCCGACCCACCTTTCACCGAAGATTTTGGACAACGTGACAGGTAGCGACGAGCTTATCGTTGTTGCGCAGATTGTTAAAGAAAATAAAACAGTTAAAACATGTCAGTTTCCATTTATTATAAAAATATAACACAATACAACAAATTATTAGTAAATTTCTTAGTTCGGAAAGGACAGTTTTAATTAGAGTTTCAGCTCAATTTCATCGCATCGCATCGTTCGTGACTAGATCCAGGGCTCTAATTGACCTGGTGACGCTGAGGGCGGGGTCCGTTAATCTGGTATTTTTCGGAGATAGGTAGGTAGGTAGTAGGTAGGGCCTCTGTCGCTGCCTCTCGAGACACCTACGGACAGAGAGGATTCGTATGCACATGGGGAAATCATCAACCCCTCAGCTGGCTGGGCGGCCTTCGCTAGCAACTAAGCTACGGGGCCGCCGTGACCTGCTCCTCCACGCCGCAGCTGCGCCTGTCCCGGGAGTGGGCGCTGCCCCTCCCGCCGCGCACCAGCCCCCGGAACTGCGACAGCCGTCCAAGTGCACCGACGTACATAGAGTATTTAGAGGTGCCTTCACAAGCCAATCCAAGAAAGTCACGATAGCCAATCTTTAATCTTTGAAACTACTTAGTTGTTATAGTTTAAATCCTAGAAACTTCTAACTCTGCCTCACTGTACATATTTAAGTAGGCTACTATCTCTGTTTTAATAATGTTAATGTTGAAAGATACACGAAACGCATAATAAGTATATGAGATTGCGTGATATCTATGTACACTGGTGTGCATGTGATAATGTTAGTAAAATGAGTGTAATTTGCGTATATGACAGGTCATGTCCACAATAAAATACTAAAAGTATAAAACATCAAAAACTTCAATATATTTAAACAAACATACACCAAAAAAGAGTGTAGACCAATCGACAAATGTTGTCATTCAATAAATGACCTTCATCTAACAAAGTGTAATTGCAATATCTCATGTGACATGTACTTTATCATGACTACCGCTCAACAGTCTAACAGAAGTCTACTGGTTGAACATACGCCTCTCCCATGATCGCGCTACATTAGAAAGGTCCTGTGCCATTTTTGCACCTGATCGACTTCCGCAATGTTCTGCAGGTCGTCGCAGCATCTTGGTGAGACATTCTAATACAGACAGTTGTATAATCATTGACTAAGAATATATATTAATTAATTCTTAAAGAATTCATTAGTTAATTTATAATATACTTAATATAATATACTTTTTATAGAAATATGTTATATATCAAAATCAAATTGCTATTTACTCTTTCATAGTAAATATTTTTAAGAACTTCAAATGAATTTTATATTTTCTCCAATGTATGCACATATACAAGCAAATAACAACAAATACGTTAATATGACACCTAGAACTGAGGTGATCGCCCGACTAATGACTAGGAAAAGAGTTCATATTGGTCTTTCCAACATTATAAAATATCTTTCGCCTGTTTTATCTCCGCTAGAGATAGACTCAGTCGATAGATTTAAATTTAAATTTATTCAATGAATAACAGCACACCATACTGTTGTCAAGGGTCAGACAAATCAAAATCAAACTTAGACTTTAATAAATGTTTATTGATCCATACTTTAACAACATTAATAAAAATATGAAAACAAATGTAGTTTTTAATTGTATGTTGCAGTCTTAACATCAAATATGGTTACAGCATCGAACGGCCCCTGGCTAGTTTGTCAATACTCATCCCTTTTAAGCCAATGTTAAATAATATTTACACATCATCAACACAGTCTGATCGGTGCTCGTCCCGTGCAGGCACACGTGTGGCTCCAGCTTACCTGCTTGAGCGGCTAATCACTTTGCCGGGATTAAAATGTTACGAAATTTATTATTTGGTGACCGGGCCTTACGGTCTTCATATTGTTCTTGTTACGATCGTCTACCTGGGATTCTGATTAACGTCACGATTCGGAAGTGGATCGCTCTTTGCGTGTGGTGATCGGGCCCGCAACTAGCGGGGTCCCCCGTCTCGATAGTTGTGCTCCAGGTTGTGCTGGTGTTGTGTCGACAGTGCAGCAGCAGAAAGCGGAGTAGCTGAAGTAAGTTCACTACACTGTGCACACCTTCGGCCTGCTGGCCGAGAGATGCAGGGTACGGTCCAATATGGAATCAAAATTGCTAGCCCGAGGGCATCGCTCTCGGCGGATAATTACACCGACCGTGGATCCAGGCACAGTTATGGTACGGTCGGCCTCGAAGGCGGCTTGCTGCTACCAGTTTAAACTCACCGGCGGACTCCAACCCCCGCGGATTAAACTCATCACGGGCGCGTAAGCGCCCCGCAATGTACTGCCATTCCGGCACTAAACAGGCGGCTACTACTGCGGGCCCCCAGGCCCCGCTGTACCCGCCCAGTTCTCGCCAATTTTGGCGAACAAACAGCGGCACGAGCTGTTCTAAACCGTGCAACTCGCGCGCCTCATCCTGTGCGGGTTCGCGCATCCTCCTCTCGAGGGAGGTGTAGTTCAGATACGCGGCTGAGTCCTCTTGACTCTTCCATGTCAATAGGAGCGTTGACCGAGTCGAACGCGAATTTCAGACGACGGCTTCACCGTCGTAAAGGGCAAACGAAAGCGCGCCCCGAAAAGTAGGGACTCTTCGATTCCGGCGCCTGCCCACCTAGTGGGCAAGGTGGCCGCGGCAGCCCCGGCCCGAAAGAAGAAGGGTAAAGTCCCAGAAGGTGCCCGCGAGCGCCTCTCTACTGTGCCGCGCCTACTGCACCAGAAATTCACCCCGCCGCTGTCCCCATGGACACGGCAGCGACAATTTCAAAACCTTAAAAGCCTCCCTGATAGTTATCAAGGAAGGCGCAAAGTGTCGTTCATCGGATGCGCTTAGGAGAAGCACATCCACTTCTAAGGCAAAGTTTATGAAGGATCTAATCGTTGTGTCAGTGGACACACCGATGGCCCACACAGAGCCCTTTTACCAAGTGGCTCCAAATTAATAAAGTAGGTTTTCATACCTACGCGCTGGAGGAGGACCGCATCCTCCGGTAGTAATTATTCTCGGGGAATACAGCCGGAGAAAGTTCAAAGGACCTCTGTCTGCCGGTCTTCCGGTATTGAACGTTCCTAGGATACCAATTTGAGATTCACAAAAATCCGTCGACATGGTCATGGTTCACCTGAGGCTACTCCCGAGGGTAGCAAAATTCCTTAAAATTAAGACGGTCCTGACCTCGAGGGCATCACCGTCGAGGCTCCGCACGCGGAAAACGATCGGCCAGTGCCATAGATGCCAGATCCAGGCACTCAGCTCAGCATTGCTTCGCGCACCCGGTGCGTGAAATGCTTAGGTGATCACATCACCTCTGAGTGCGCCATCACCAGGAGTCTGGTAAAACCTAGTTGCGTCCTGCGGTGCGTGACTGAGGGGCACCCCGCGAACCATCGCGGATACCGGAAGGCCCCGAATGGGAAACGCAACGGGCGTCAAAGAAGTTCCACTCAACAGAGAAGCTGGTAACAGCTCCCATTCCTGCAAATGCGTGGGTGAACCCCACAAATGGCGCGAGAAAGACCAGCGTCGAAAGACGCGGTCCCTGCTGTCCCTAAACCGCAGAGCACAAAGCCTGCGCTTAGCACTGCCCAGTCCATCCAACAACCGTATCGGACATGGTTGACCTTCAACAGGTCCTCCAAATTTTAGGTGCCATTACAGAAATTCGGGCCTCGCCCGTAAAACGCGCGAGGCTAACGACCCAATGGACTCAAGCAATACATAACGGAGCACTTTCCATCTAATAAGAGCTCCAAAACTTAGTAAGTAAAAAGTGACTCGTTCACTTCCTGAGTGCCCCTCCCGCCAATAATTCTTCATTTATTTTGTTTCCGCCCATAATGAACGACAACATAAGCGAAAGAACGAAACCTAAATCACTAGCTGTCGGCTTCTTTCAATCTATACGTATTTAAAAAAACAGATGATGGAAGAATTTGTCTCAGTCCATCAACTAGACATACGTTAAAAGGTGAGACCCACCAAGTCTAGCATACGCGACCCAAAGATAGCTAACTATCGCTTAGTTAGAAACGACCGGTTCCCTGCTCGCGGGGCACGCCGACCGTTTCAAGTCTGCTACACTGTGTGCCAATTGACCTTCCGCCCCTGTCAACATGGAAGCTTCCGGTTGTAAGATCGCAAATGACAGGCCATCAGCCCATCACCGTGATATCGGCTGCCCTCCCGCCTTTGAAAACAATTCTAAGGGGCGACATCGAGGCACTGCTAAATTTAAGCGACTCGGGTGTTACTAGCGGGAGATTCTAAACAGCAAGCACTCAATTTGGAACGCCGCAATGAAAATAATAATGATCTGCCCTCCTAACCTAAGTATGAACCTAAACTTTGACATTATAGGTCCCCTCGAGCCAACTAGAATACCCGCAGAGGAACCAGAATCCGACATTCTCGATATAGCTCTCAAGAATGTATTGCTACCTCTTGCGAAAATAGAAGTTCATCACGAACTTAATTCAGACCACCGACCGGTCATAATGCAGCTAGGGCAGCTGCACGCAGAGGTCACTTTAACAAAAAACCGTGACAGACTGGCAACCGAGGAATACCTCGAGTCTACGGATTCCCGGAGTTAGCAAACATACCGGAGGCCGCACCGAACCGCGTTAGGATGCGCCAAACCCAAAGGGTGTTAAACAGCGCATGGCTGGAGTTGAGGGGCAAAGATGATTGTTAACGTCGGACATCACGCCTTCGCACACCGCCTACCAGCAGTTGGCGAGGTCGATGAAGTCCGACTCTGTCGTATCTATGCCTCCCGGTCAGTCCTGACGGTTCTATAGCTTTGACGATAGGAAAAGCCGAATGTTTAGCCGACAGCTGGAGTCAGTGCTCTCAAGCACGCAACCCATGTATCCCGTACACATTCAGAATGTGGACGACTTCGTATCGCGGAAAATGACGTGTTACTAACGGGTGAACCTCCCGGCCTACCTCTACTCGAAGAGGTTAAGGGTATAATTAAAAACTTAGGGTAATGTAAGGCTCCAGGAGCCGACGGCATCTCAAATAGGTTAGTTAAACTCTCCCAAATTCATTGCTATTACTATTAGTAGTAATCTTCAATTCCTTCTCATTAAGTTGCACCTTTCCAGACTCCTGGAAAGAAGCCCACGTAATAGGGATCTATAAACCCGGGAAACCGAATAAACAGGCCACTAGCTATAGGCCCATTAGTCTCCTCAGCGCACTGGGAAAAATCTACGAGCGTATAATTTGATCCGCCTCAAGGACAGTGCTCAGTCATTAAATGTCATTCCTGATGAGCAGTTTGGCCTTTAGAGCTACACTCATGCGGCTCAGCAAGTGCACCGCCTCATTGAGCATATGCGGACGAGCGCCTAAATGATAGCCCCAAATATAAGGTAGAGCATTTCTTCTTCGATGTCGCGAAAGCGTTCGATGTCTGGCACAGCCGGTTTGATATACAAGCTATACAACTACGGAAGGTCAGACAGGCTTGTGCACACTGCGGCTGAAGCCTACTTTGTCGAATCGCACCTTCCGCTACAAAGCGAGGGCACTCTGTCCTCCAGCAGAGACTTAAAGCTGCTCCGCAAGGCTCGGTCCTCCCTGCCCACACTGTACACTGCCATACGAGCGATATCCCAAAAGACCCAAATAAAAGGTAGAATTGGCCTTATTCGCCGATGATACCACTCTATACCTGCGGATCATAACGCATCGAGAATCTACATTCGCCTCCAAGCTGTGGCCACCGCCTTAAGAGTGGTTTAGGAAATGGAGGATCGATATAACCGAAAAGAGCAACGCGGTCTTGTTCAGCAGGAATCACAAAACTCGAATCGCCCAACAGATTCAGTAAAATAACCCTTCGACAAACCCATTCCCTGGGTGCCGAAGTAAAACATCTTGGAGTCACCTTAGACCGTAGACTGAACTCAAGAAACATATTAAAATTGTCAGATAGAGCGCCTCATATCCGGCCGCCTCTTTAACCTTATGAATAGCCGCAAAATGCCGTTAAAACACAAAATACGCTTATACACAACTTGCGTGCGACCCGTCATGTCATACACAGTGTAGTATTCACACGTCCCCAAAGTACGTTTGAACTCACTCCAAGTGATTCAAAATCGATTTATGCGCTGCGCAACTGGCGCTCCCGCATATATGCGGAATGTAGATCTGCATCGCGATCTCAAACCGCCCAATGGCAGCGCGTTATTAAAAGTCTCCACCGACTACTCGAGGACGAACTACATACAACCGCTAGTGGCAGCAAGAATTACACACCTGCGCGCGATACCAATTTCAATTGAGGCGTTTGAAATGCGTCATCATAGACGATGATGACGCAATCACCTGTGTCAACAATGCGTATGAGGCCCCGCCCTACGTACTTTCGCACACATACAGACACAAGCCGCGTTCTGCGGCTTACACAACCTCGCCATCGTCGTAATTACGACTGGCACGAGACTTTCGTGGTCGTAGTCGTCATTAAAAGGTTATCACAAGGATCCGGAGAGGAGATTTTCTCAAACCAATCAGCCCTCGGATCTATGGCCCCTCCCCCATGTCGGAAGTCATCTCTGTTCCAGGGACGAAAGCGCTTCGCAGCAGCAGCCATTATTGTTCAATCCCAACTTGCGAGCCTCTCCTCGCAAGTCTCCTTAGACGAAGCTGTAAAGGCCTTCCGGCCAACAGCATCCCGTGGATGGTTTTAGTCGGTATGCTTCTCCTTCTGAGATTCGGAGCCCGACACTGTTCGTTTCCTGGTGGCCTGGCCAAGGAACGCCTGCATAAACATTTCTCCATGGTTACCCAAAAAAATATTTTTACATTAGGAAATATTATTGAAAGTACCATTTTTATAAATAGGCCAATATTAATTTAAATTAATGTTTCACTATGAATTTATACAATTATTCATTAAACTTAGTAAACTATAATTGACCGTTTAACTGAACACTGAACATCTTTCAAAACAACGTCCCTTTTAAAACCACGTTAAGATAGTATTATTATATAAGAACGACATGTACTGTTTTTATAAATAGCCTCAGTATATTAAAATTAACATTAAAAACAATGGATTTATAATTATCCATTAAAACTATGTAACATTAATTAACGCAATAGCTGGGTGAACACTGAAAAATTAGACAAACAAAATCTCTTTTTAGGCTTATGTTAAATACTATTGGACATGGCCATAAATGGCCTTAGTTACATTTGCATTGAATAATTAAGCATGAATTTGTAATTATATCTCAAGGCTCCCCTTAACGTTAATTAACCCAACAATACATACGTAGAAACATACATTGATAGGTTGAAAATCATATACATTGCACCGATGTCTCAGTGGGCAGCAAACTCACTTGTGTTATGGAATAAGAAACAACGTGAATGGGCCACAACACCAGTCCTTACATGTAGAAAAGTAGATTTACTCTTTAAAAGATTTTCCTCGTCTATAATATGCCCCATGAATAAATATCATCATAGATGCCCCAAGGAACAATACCCGTCCTTAGTACAAAATGCGTTAGGTTAGGTTATGTTAGTAAGGTTGCGAGGTGTCTGAAAAGCAATCGCCAATCTGCTCGCCAAGCGTGGTTGGCGATTATTTACGCTTGTTATGTGTGTACGTTATATAAGTAATGTATAAGTCGTGAAAGTAACATGTTTTGCCGATGCAGCATCTAAGAAAGTGTTTAGTTGTGTAACAGCCTCTCGACTAAATGCTGCCCCCCGCGGCTCTTCTCGCGGTTTTGTAGCACCGAAACCCTAATTATTGTTTCTAAAATAATGCTAGCCTTAGTTACACCCACAACGTCAGCTACCGTCAGTGAAAGTCCCACGTCAAAACTGGTCCGACGTTTCTGGTGTCTGTCCGTTTGTTCCGCTAATCTCTGAGACGGCTAGACCGATTTCAACGGGTTTTACACTGGCAGAAAGTTGATTTTTTTGTGGTGTAACGTGATCGTAGGCTACTTTTTTATTTAGAAACATATTCACAGATTCCTCCAATACAGTGGTAGACAGAAGTCTAGACGATTAAATCCTTCCGACCCACCTTTCACCAAAGATTTGGGACAACGTGACAGTAGCGACGAAAGCTTATCGTTGTTTTTTATGTAGATTGTTAAAGAAATAAAACAGCAAAACATGTCAGCCCATTTATTGGCAAAATATAACACAATACAACAAATTATTAGTAAATTTCTTAGTTCGGAAAGGACATAGTTTTAATTAGAGTTTCAGCCGCTAATTCTAACATCGCACTGCATCGCTCGACTAGATCCAGGGCTCCCACTGACCTGGTGTCGCTGAGGACGTGTGGGGGTCCTCGTGCAGCAGGCGCAGCAGCTCGATACTCATGAGGAACGTGCAAATATCTTAACGTTTTAAATGTTTATATATATCATTTAGAATATTAATTATGTCATGGTTAGAACTAGATATCAGTTACGTAACAAAGTGCTCTGATATATCCTGTTATTCACATCCATTCACATCTTTACGAGTATATTATCTTAAATTGGTGTTAGAGCTAGCCCAAACAAAATGAGCTATCCTGGTGATACTGATATCACAGAACGGCCCCTACTGATTTCAGTGATACTATTCATTGTGTTATAGTGCTACGAACGCGGTTAGTTTGAGTATATGATAAAACAGTACATGAAAGTTTATTTCAGGATTGATTCTACAGGCATCTCGCGATTATTCAGGCGGATTGGCGATCGCTTGTCACCAGTTTGCTCATTTTAATCTGGTATTTTCGAGATAGGTAGGTAGGTAGGGTAGGTAGGGTTTCCCTCTGTCGCCTCTCGAGACACTCACGGACAGAGAGGATTCGTATGCACATGGAATCATCAACCCCTAGCTCGAAGGCGGGTCAAGCAAGCAACTAAGCTGAGCGGGGGTCAGTTTGTGACCTGCTCTCCACGCTGCAGCTGCGCCTGTCCCGGGAGTGGGCGCTGCCCTCCTGCCGCGCACCAGCCCCGGAACTGCGACAGCTGTCCAAGTGCACCGACGTACATAGAGTATTTAGAGGTGCCTTCACAAGCCAATCCAAGAAAGTCACGATAGCCAATCTTTAATCTTGAAACTACTTGAAGTTGTTATAAGTTTAAACTTGAAACTTTAACTCTGCCCCTCACTGTACATATTTTAAGTAGCTACTTATCTCTCGTTTTAATAATGTTAATGTTGAAAGATACGAAAACGCATAATAAGTATGAGATTGCGATATCTATATGTACACTGGTGCATGTGATAATGTTAGTAAAAATGAGTAATTTGCGTATATGACAGGTCATATTCAATAATAAAATACTAAAAAGTATAAAACATCAAAAACTTCAATATATTTAAACAGAAACATACACCAAAGATGGTAGACCAATCGACAAATGTTGTCATTCATCAAATGACCTTTCATCTAACAAAGTGTAATTGCAATATCTCATGATGTACTTATCATGATCATCACAACAGCAATAGCTCCAACAGAAGTTCATTGTTGAACATACGCCTCCTAAGGATCGCCACATAGAAAGGTCCTGTGTCATTGCATCTATCGACTTCCCGCAATGTTCTGCAGGTCGTCGCAGATCTGGTGATTCTAATACAGATAGTTGTATAATCATTGACTAAGAATATATATTAAAATTAATTTTAAAGAATTCATTAGTTAATTTATAATATACTTAATATAATATACTTTATAGAAATATGTATATATATCAACAAAATCAAATTGCTATATACTCTTCAAGGTGTGTAAATATTTTTAAGAACTTCAAATGGGAATTTTATATTCTTTCTCCAATGTATGTACATATACAAGCAAATAAATAAATAAATACGCATGGCTATACTAGAACTGAGGTGATCGTGCCCGACTAATGACTAGGAAAAGAGTTCATATTATTCTTCCAATACGATTATAAAAAATATCTTTCGCCTGTTTTATTCCGCTAGATAGACTCTGTGTCGATAGACGAATTTAAATTCTTGTCCCAATGAATAAATACACACCACACATACTGTTGTCAAGGGTCAGACAAATCAAAATCAAACTTTAGACTTCACAAATGTTTATTGATCCATACTAACAACATTAATAAAATATGAAAACAAATGAAGTTTTTTAATTAAGGTTGCGTCTAACATCAAACATGGTTAGCATCGAATGGCCCCAATAGTTTGTCAATACCACATCCTTTTAAGCCAATGTTAAAATAATATTTTTACATTAGAAATATTATTGAAAGTACCATTTTATAAATAGCTGAATATTAATTTAAATTAAATGTTTCACTATGAATTGGTACAATTATCTATTAAAACTTAGTAAACTATAATTGACCGTTTAACTTGAACACTGAACATCTTTCAAAACAACGTCCCTTAAAACCAATGTTAAGATAGTATTATTATATAAGAAATCTTATTACAAATACTGTTTTTTAAATAGCCTCAGTATATTAAAATTAAAATACAAAACAATGGATTTATAATTATCCATTAAAACTATGTAAAGATTAATAAACGCAATAGCTATGAACACTGAAAAATTAGACAAAACAAAATCTCTTTTTAGGCTTATGTTAAAATACCATTGGACACATGGCCACAAATGGCCTTAGTTACATTTGCATTGAATAATTAAGGGCTAATTGTAATTATATCTCAAGGCTCTCTTTAACGTTAATTAACCCAACAATACATACGTAGAAACATACATTGATAGGTTGAAAATCACACACATTGCAATTGATGTCTCATGCGTAAGTAGCAACTCACTTGTATGCGGAATACAAACAACGAATGGGCCATACAAATACCCAGTCCGAGACATGGAGAAAAACTAGATTTACTCTTTAAGATTTTCCCTTTAGTCTATATGCCCCGCGAATATCATCATATGCCCCAAGGAATAATACCTGTCCTTAGTACAAATGTTAGGTTAGTTATGTTGTGTAAGGTTGCGAGGTGTCTGTAGTGCAATCGCCAATCTGGTTCGCCGCCAAGCGTGGCGATTACGGCACGCTGTTATGTGTGTACGTTATATAAGTGTAACGTATAAGTCGAAAGAACATAAGCTTTTGCCGATGCAGCATCTAAGAAAGTAAGCTTAGTTGTGTAACAGCCTCGACTAAATGCTGCCCTGCGGCTCTTCTCGGTTTTGTAGTTAACGCGAAACCCTAATTATTGTTTCTAAAATAATGCTAGCCTTAGTTACACTCTTACAACGTCAGCTACTGCCAGTGAAAGTCCTGTCAAATCGGTCCGGAATGTTTTGGTGTCTGTCCGTTTGTTCCGGCTAACTTGAGACGGCTAGGACCGATTTCAATGGGTTTTACACTGGCAGAAAGCTGATTTTTTTGTATGTAACGTGGGATCGTAGGCTACTTTATTTTAGAAACATATTCACATAGATTCTCCACAGTGGTAGACAGAAGTCTAGACGATTAAACTTCTTCCGACCCACCCTTTCATCGAAGATTTTGGGACAACGTGACAGGTAGCGACGAGCTTATCGTTGTTTCTTTGCGTAGATTGACAAAGAAATAAAACAGTTAAAACATGTCAGTTTCATTTATTATAAAATATACCACAATACAACAAATTATTAGTAAATTTCTTAGTTCGGAAAAGGACATAGTTTTAATTAGAGTTTCAATATCGCACTGCATCGTTCAGACTAGGATCCAGGGCTCCCCAATTGGACCTGGTGACGCTGAGGACGTGGGGGTCCGCAGGCGCAGCAGCCTGGATACCTGGCGAGGAACGTGCAAACATCTTAACGTTTTAAATGTTTATATATCATTTAGAAATATTAATTATGTCATGGTTAGGAACTAGATATCAGTTACGTAACAAAGTGCTCTGATAGTATCCTGTTATTCACATCCATTCACATCTTTACGAGTATATTATCTTAACTGGTGTTAGGAGCTAGCCCAAACAAAATGAGCTAATCCTGCAAGACATTGATATCACAGAACGGGCTCTACCGATTTCAGTGTGATACTATTCATTGTGTTATTGTGCTAATAAACGCGGTTAGTTTTGAGTATATACATAAAAAACAGCCTATGAAAGTCCATTTTAGGATTGATTTACAGCATCCGCGATCATTCAGGCGGATTAAGGACCGCTTTGTCACCAGTTTGCTCATTTTAATCTGGTATTTTTCGAGATAGGTAGGTAGGTAGGTAGGTAGGGCTCTCTCTGTCGCCTCGAGACACTCACGGACAGAGAGGATTCGTATACATGTAAATCATCAACCCCAGTCGTTGAAGGCGGGTCGCTAGCAACTAAGCTACGGGGTCAGTTTGTGACCTGCTCCTCCACGCTGCAGCTGTGCTCGTCCCGGGAGTGGGCGCGCCCCCTCCTGCCGCGCACCAGCCCCTCGGAATCGTGACAGCTGCCCAAGTGCACCGACGTACACATAGAGTATTTAGAGGTGCTTTCACAAGCCAATCCAAGAAAGTCACGATAGCCAATCTTTAATCTTGAAACTACTTGAAGTTGTTATAAGTCAAACTTAAAAGTTCTAACCTGCCCTCACTGTACATATTTTAAGTAGCTACTTACCCCTGTTTTAATAATGTTAATGTTGAAAGATACACGAAAACGCATAATAAGTATGAGAACGCGATATCTACACTGGTGTGCATGAGATAAAGTTAGTAAAAATTAGTAATTTGCGTATGACAGGTCATATTCAATACTAAAATACTAAAAGTACAACATCAAAAACTTCAACATATTTAAACAGAAACATACATCTAGAGATGGTAGACCATTCGATAAATGTTGTCATTCAACAAATGACCTTCAACTAACAAAGTGTAATTGCAATATCTCATGCAGTGATGTACTTTTATCATGATCATCGTCATCATAACAGTGTAAATAGGTCTACTGCTGAACATACGCCTCTCCCAAAGATCGCCACATAGAAAGGTCCTGTGTCATTTATAATTCCATCGACTTCCTTCTGCAATGTTCTGCAGGTCGTCGCAGCATCCTGGGGAGCTTCAGTCTAATAAGACAGTTGTATAACTGATCAAGAAAATATATGAATTAATAATAATACAAAATTAATAAGTAAAGAATTAATAATTTATTTAAGAATTCATTAGTTAATTTATAATATACTTAATATAATATACTTATAGAAATATATATCAACAAAATCAAATTGCTATATACTCTTTCAAGGTGTGTAAATATTTTAAGAACTTCAAATGGGAACTTTTCTTTTCTTTCTCTCCAATGTATGTACATATACAAGCAACAAATAAATAAATACGTTAATAAGACACCTAGGACTGAGGTGATCGTGCCCGACTAATGTCTAGAAAAGAGTTAATATTGTATTTCCAACATTATAAAAATTTCTTCGCCTGTTTTATCTCCGCCAGAGATAGACTCTGTGTCGATAGATGAATTTAAATTGTTATTCCAATGAATAAATACACATACTGTTGTCAAGGGTCAGACAAATCAAAATCAAACTTAGACTTCAATAGCCAGTTTATGGATCCATGCTAACAACATTAATTAAAATATGAAAACAAATGTAGTTTTTCAATTGTATATGTTGCGTCTAACATCAAACATGGTTGCAGCATCGAATGCCCCTGGCTATTTGTCAATACAACATCCTTTTAAGCCAATGTTAAAATAATATTTTTACATTAGAAATATTATTAAAGTACCATTTTTATAAATGGGCCGAATATTAATTTAAATTAAATGTTTCATCTATTAATTTATACAATTATCTATTAAAACTTAGTAAACTATAATTGGACTGTTCAACTTGAACACCGAACATCTATCAAAACAACGTCCCTTTTAAACCAATGTTAAGATAGTATTATTATATAAGAAATCTATTACAAATACTGTTTTTATAAATAGCCCCACTATTAAAATTAAATATTAAAAACAATGGATTTATACTTATGTCTTAAAACTATGTAACATTTACTAACGCAATAGCTATGAATACTGGAGAAATTAGTCAAAACAATATCTCTTTTTAGGCTTATGTTAAAATACCATTGTACACATGGCCATAAATGGCCTTAGATACATTTGGATTGTATAATTACATGAATTTGTAATTATATCTTAAGGCTTCCTAAACATTAATTAACCCAACAATACATACAGAAACATACATTGGTTAGGTTGAAAATCACATACGTCTGACAAGTCTCATGCGTAAGTAGCAAAACTACTTGTGTTATGGAATAAGAAACAACGAATGGGCCACAAATACCCAGTCCCGAGACATGTGAAAAGTAGATTTAGTCTTTACAGATTTTCCCCTTAGTTCATAACGATGGCATATTTAGAACAAAGATGCCCTAAGGAATAATACCTGTCCCAAGCACAAATGTTAGGTTAGGTTATGTTAGGTTAGTTGCGAGGTGTCTGGTAGTGCGATCGCCAATCTTTAGCTCGCCGCGTGGCATTTACGGCACGCGAGAGGCCCAGGCGTCCAGCAGTGGACTAATGCAAGCTGTTATGTGTGTACGTTATATAAAAAGTGTAATGTATAAGACGAAAGTAACACGGTAAACTTAATAAAATAAAAATTGTTCAACATTTGGCCACACACACACACAATAAACTTATGTGTCCTGGGCTGGCCCGAGTGGCTCTATATGTCCCGCGATGTCGCGGTGCGTGTGCTGCAGAAGCGCGAGTGGAGGGCTGGTGTGTGGTGGTGGCGAGTTGATGAGCAACAGCCTTTATTAGTTAGAACAAAGCATTTTTTTAGTAATTCTTTCTCCATAGAGTAACGCAACGATCGTTTGCCAACGATATTCCAGTGGTTTGGTTTAGTTTCAGCGAAAAAGATGATATTTACAGTTCTTAAATGTTTGTTCAAGGTTGACGCTAAAGTTACTGAACGGATTTTGATCCTGTTTCCATTCTCTAATGTCTTGTTTTTCAACTTAGAAACTGGACGCACGAATCTCAATGATTCCCTGCATCGGTTTCTAAAATGGAAAATTATTTATTTGTGAATTGAAACTATAGAACGGATTTAGATGCGGTTTTCAGTACTACACGTGGCTTTCTAGACTTCTATAGTCTTACTTAAGAAATACATATATACTTGTCCCTCAAAATCTGTTTATAGATGACCAGTTGAGCCATATAGGAGGAAATAACGAGCGCCCCAGCATCGCGCTACATTTGTTTTTCTGTCGTAGTAACGTAAATTGTATCGCTCATACTCCTTTTCAAAGTCACCACTCTTTAGAGGCTACTTTTTGTTTTAGAAACATATTCACATATATTCCTCCAATACAGAGGTAGACAGAAGTCTAGACGATTAAATCCTTCCGACCCACCTTCACCGAAGATTTGGGACAACGACAGGTAGACGAGCTTACTGTTTTTGCGTAGATTGTTAAAGAAATAAAACAGCAAAACATGCTTTTTCCGAAACCTATGCCACGATTCATCGTTGGCTTTGACATAAAGACGGCGGCAGGCTCGCCACCACGTTATCCCAAAAATGTCTTCGGTGGAAAGTGGGTCGACGGGACTTAATTGTCTAGAAATAGACCTCTGTCTATCCCTATATTGGGAATAGCGTGAAGGTAATTGTTTGTTATTTCATATGATTGTTTTCTACAATCACTTCTTTCGACCAGTAGCTCTCGATACATGAAACATAATTATATTATCTTTACAGTATTAGGAATGCTGGGTTAGACAGAGTTCGAGTCATTACAATAGTTACGACGCACCTTTTGCCTATGCCACGATCATCGTTGGCTT